>WYDI02033398.1:0-65079 GCA_009867235.2 Psittacus erithacus | reverse complement strand
ATATAAAAAAAATATTTATAAAATATTATTTTTAATAATAAAATCCAAAATGTAGCTTAAGCTGATTAAGAGAAACCACCATTTGATATTATTTGCCGTTTCTCTTAGCACTTTAACATTTTGAAGGGATGCAATACATCCAGATCTCCTTTTCAGTTCAGCCTCATAAATTACACAAAAAAGATCTAATTCCTCCTAAATTTAGTTGGATTGTGTTAATAATTCCTGAAAAGATTACTACTTCCGCTCCATGGTGTGTACTGTTTGTTAGAATTAGATCCTGGAAAGGCTTTTGCAGAATAAGACTTAATGTGTTTTTTACATGCAGCTTTAACTAGAACGCTTACAGCCTTTTTTAAAACTGTCCTTTTCAACATAACCCTGCTGGCATTGATGTTACTTTACTTTTCCTTTGCTGTCTCTTCCCATAAGTATGTGCAGGGAGATGAACTTTGTTTAATCCACTGAATGAGCGTGGTTGAATCCAAGCCTGCAATCTCATTATTCTCCCTTGAGAGAGTATTAAAACATGTAATAGTCAGAGAGAATAGTTTTGTTGTTAATTGTGACAGTGTGTGTACATAGGTGAGAGGAAAAGCAAGTCGAAGCTCACAGCAAATTAAAACTCTTTGTGTATGAAACAGCAGATTCTTGATTCAGTCAGATTCGATCAGAAAACCACCCAGATATGTGGGGGTTGTGTGGGTGTGAACAAGTAACCTTTGGGCCTCTCTGCTTTGAAGGTGGTTCTTTTACTAAAATCTCTAGGGAGGATATATAAAATGCATATATAAACTATAGGTTTGGAGTTAAAGACCAGCTGGTTTCGTTTGGGGTTTGTTTGTTTGTTGGGATTTTTGTTTTTGTAGTTTTCTAACAGTCATTGCTACCACATATGCTAATTCAGTAGGAGTTTTTTGTGGGCATCTGCCCTTCATTATAACAGTTTGAGAAGTCATGACAGCTGTAACAGTGGGCTTGTAATTCCTCATCTGTCGGCATATTGTTATACTATTTCAAATGAAGAAAGAAATGAAAGTAGTGAACTACTATCAGAAGAACGCAAATAAAGCATTAACTTGACTTCTGAAATATACTAAGATATCTTGTCACTGATGTTCTCTGACAGCTTTGTTGCCTCGTGTTACCTGGACAGAATTTGTTAGGAAAACACTTTGTTACATCCTCTCTAGCGTGCTTACTGCTCTAGAAGCATACAAGTTTAGTAAGTACAGTCCGGTCTTAGTGCCTTTTGGTTCTGTGAATGTTTCCATCAAGCATGGCAAGATGTGGATTTTGTAATGTGGAAACCCACATTATAGACTTGGAATGAGCCCACAGATTTATTTCATATGGAATAACCGAGAGTCTTAAGACAGTAATAGCTCTCAATTTTTAACAAACTATGCTAGATTTGAACCAGCAGCACAGTGATGAGTAGCTAACTCATCATACTTTCGAGCATGTTGAATGGTATTACACTTGCAGAATTGTTTCCTGTTTAACTACAATAACTCATGATTTTAATATATATATATATAAGGGTTTAATATTAATTTGGTATAGAGTTTAAAATTATCGATTCCTGAATTATTGTTAAGATGCTTGTGGCAAAACTATTCAGTATTAAAATTACTGAAGTGCTGTAACACAAGCATTCTATATTAAGACAAAAACATGAATCTTGTGTTATTTCTCTAAGGCATGTAAAGAAATGCTATTGGACAGTTCCTTCTGAAAAATCTAACTTTTCTGGTTTGTTTTTTGTACAGTGCAGCATCTGCCATGTCTACGGAGGGGCAGAGAGTTGATGATAGTCCAAGCACTAGTGGAGGCAGCTCTGATGGAGATCAGCGTGAAGGCATTCAGCAGGAACAAGAAAGGGAGCAAGTGCAACCCAAGAAAAAAGAGGGGAAAATATCAAGCAAAACAGCTGCTAAACTGTCAACTAGTGCTAAAAGGTACAGTGTTCTTTTTGTGTCTTTATTTTTCCTTCTCTTTCTTTGGCTATCAGTATGTATTGATTCAGTGTAATAATTTTCTTATTGTTTCAATATAACACTACTGTGTCAGTGTAAAAGCCTAATAAGACTGGTCACAATAATGAGACCTGTATGCTTTTTTTCCCTTCTTTGACAGATTGGCTCTTTCACATGGTTTTAATAGTAGCTTGCATGATAAAAGCTGACATTTTTTTATTGCTAGTAAAACTCAGACAGTTTTGTAGCCTTATAAAATATATCTCTATATGTGTATGTATGACTGATGTTGAAACTTGTCAGTATAACTTACAGTTAATTAACCATAAACATTTCAGACAGTTCAGCAACTCAGCATGTTAGGACTGCCGTAATACCTATTGCTGTAAAGTACTGTGTTTCCTTTTCCCAGATGGTCAGGTCAGAAATATTCGAGTGAACAACAAATGCATGTTGGTTTCATTACTTTAAACTGTGGTCTGTTTTAATACCCATTTCTTTTCCTTCTCTTTTCTGCTTGAGAGGAAAGTAGGCTAATAGAATAGCTATTTAAATTACTCTATGCTATCATGTCAATCTCCAGATAGTGGCTGTCTTGCTTGGACGAGACAGAAGGAATTTACAGCTTAGTGTTGCTCCGTTAGTACGTGTAGGGGTGTTAGTCTAAGTAACAGGATTCAAATGGGATTATAGTGATTGAAGTTAAACTCTTCTAAAATAATCTAACAAGAGACCAATTCTGCAGATGATCCTGATGCAGAACTCCCAGATCCTGTTTCTTGCTAATTCAAAGTTGTATAAACTACAAGAGAAACTATTGGTGTGCTGCTGTGGTGCTGTAGTAAAGAAGCAGCATTGAGGCCCTATTGCCATAATTTATAACTTCTGCGTGTAGTAGGAGTCCATTAATATCAGTATTTGAACATGTGTATACATCTTTTCAGGATTTAAGTCTTTGTCTTCAAGTCTTTAATCTGTCCTTCACCATTTACATACTTTTCTGAGGTCTCTTCTGTTCTTCCAGTGAGGCATTGTCATGCTTTTCTTCTGTCACAGACACCTTCCTTAAAGCTAGCCTTTCTTCTTTTTTTCTTCCCCAGTGAAATGCTCTCTGAAGACCCATTCCTACTATGACACTATTAGAAGATTACCTAGTCATATCACTTACAGGATGGCCAGCAAAGCTTGCCTGTATTTTCTTTTATGACTAAAGGAAAAAACCCAAACCCAAACCATAACAATTTTCACTTCAAACGCTGATGTAAATCCTCACAGCCGTTAAAGTTTCTGTCCGCGTTCTCTTTCAGTCTGTGTCCTGCTTTTGTTGCTTTTTAAATATTAGGAATATTGGACTAGTCATGACTTCAGAGATCATAAAAATCAGTTTTTAACATCTTTAGAAAAGAGTTTGTGTTCTGAATTTTGTACAATGCCTAATGTAATGATGTCACAATTCTGACAAGGGCCTGTGGACGCTATCCTATTAAAAAATTGATAATGATATGTCAGAAATTGATCTATTAATCTTAGCTTTGTATCTTCAAAGCTAAGAGCTTTTTTCAACATGCATTTCACAGCGATAAAATTACTTAAACCTTTTAAAGTTTAATCATATCTGCTTATGGTTCTGCTGAAACTAATTATGCCAGTTGCTGACATCAGTACGTTTGCCAGTTAGACTCTAAAGCCAGTTTCACATGTGTACTGTTATTGAAGGAAAGCCTTTTATTATGCGTTTTAAAATCTGAGATGATTTACAAGAGTTCTGTAGATACTTGCGCAATAAATACTGTTTTTTGGGAAAAAAAAAAATTTCTGGAAAGATCACAGCAACATAGTTTTTGTAGTAACAGGGTTTTTTTATAGTATCATAGGTTGTTTTTTGGGGGGGTGATTTGGTTTTTGGGGTGGGTTGTTTGTTTTTCTTTTTAATATTCAGTAGTTTGTGACCTTGTTAGAATTGGGATTACGTTTCTATAAACATTCTTAACCTGGCCAGGTTTTCATAGTGGAGGCTTTGTTTCTTTGCTTTTTAATTAAAACCAGTAATGTCTCAAGAAAGGAAAATCAGAAGTTAAAGTAGAAGATAAAAAGGAGAGGAGTAACATAAAGGAAGAAAAATGGCACAGAGTGCTCAATTTGTGAGAAGTATTACAGAAACTATATTTAAAATGTCTTCATAATAATACTATTATTTTGTTCATTAGAAGTGAAAAATAGTGCAGGAATAAGGCTGTACTCCCTCACTGGGAATGTTGTTCTTGACCAGATTAAAAAAGTTATCGTTAAAAAATTTGAATAAATTGAAGTAATTCAGCTGCCCTGATGAGAAAAGACTGAATATATGCTTATTGACCTTTTTCAGGCTTTGAATTCAGTAGGTTTGTATGGCATTACTGTTAAGTCACAATAATCTTCACTTAAGAGTTTCACTGTGCAATTCCCTTTAATAACTCCATTATAATTAAAGGAGTCAGCTCTGCTAAAATCAGTCAAAACACCAAACACCAGTGTGTACTGCAGTTGTGGCTTTGGCGGTCAAGATTCCTTAATTCCTGTTTAAAGCACAGAACACCCCAGTGAGTTATCATAGCCCTGGAGCCACAGGCACAGGCTGCAGACTAACCTGAGTTTGGAAGTTACATTTTCTCACTTGGAAAGCTTTTTCATGCATATAGAACTGTAGTCACAGTATTTTTGTATTACATTATGATACTTCCTGCATATCTTGGATTAGAAGGAAGATTTGTGCATCTGTATTTGGAATACCTCTGCTCTGTGTTTTATTTGTATGTTTATATAGTCAGAAAGATTTAAATAATTTTCTGTAGCATTAGGTTTTATATAAAACAAGATTTAGCAGCATGCTGGCTTTTGCTTTTTGCGTATAAGTAAATTGCTACTATGTCTTATGTATGAATATACTACCCCCACAGTTTATTGCTTTCTAAAGTGAGTTGATTATGAAGGCTACCTGATGCGATTTGAACCAATATCTGACTAAGATTTTTGTTTTGAAGATGCAGAGTTTCTTCTGTTAGTATTGCTAACAGGTATCAAGCATTGCTAACAGATGGCATCAGGAAGGCAGAAGGCCATCACACACCATCCGTCTCTGTTAATACTTTTAGGACTAGCCGCTGTACAGGTGTAGTAGGTTATAGCATATGTCATACACTGTACCGGTCATTCAATTTTCCTCACCCAGAGGGCATCACCTTAAATAGCAACTTTTCTTACCTAACATGTCAAGATTGAGAAACTTGCTGCATATCACAGTTACAGTTCAGACACAGAATTGAATTGTTGTCCTTGAAAACAGCAGGCGTCTTGTTACCTCTTAAGTAGCAAATCTTAGCATGACCTTTGGATTGAGAGAAGTGTAACCATTCTTGGCTGACATAGTAGCTCAACAAATAAATGTATTGTTTTCCTTGGCTTCTGAAGCTGATCTGGTCAGTGAAATTTTTTATAACCATCTGTGCCTACAATGAATTGTGAACTTTGAAACGTTGGTTGTAATCTTTTCTCCATTGAAAGAAGTTACAACCTGAAGGAGTAGCAAATAGACAATAGGTTAAATTTGTCCAAAATGCAACAAAATAAAAATGAGTGCTTTTTTCTTCCCTCTCCTTTTTTTTTTTTTTTTTTTTCCTCAGAGAAGTTTATCACAGCAGTATTTTCAAGGAATCTGGGAATGATATTTAGCATGTTGAATATGACAGCAGAATATGGAGTGCTTTTTCTTGAAAGAAATATCCTTGTCATTTATTGTGCATCTAGTATGAAGGCGAGAATATTTCTTTTCCTCCAACATGAATCTAACCATCTTTAGCTAAACTTTCTGCTCAGTCACAGTTTACATAATACTGGAATACATGCCAGTAATTTAATTTCTTAATATTTTCTCAATAGTATATTCTTTGGCATGGAGTATTGTTTCGTGAGGCTTTAATGCATAGAGATGTGTATTTTAGAGAAGCAGACATGGTAAAAAGAGCTTATTGTCATATAGTGCTTTATTTTGCTTCTTTTCCTATTAATCATGTGGGGAAATCCTCTGCCATGTTCAGTCTTTTCTTACCTTTAGGAGAACTTTACTGTTTCCTTCATGAAACTGCACACATTCCCCCTAGGCTTGAAACAGTAGTAAATATGTGTCTGTGAGAATTAATAATGTTTGAAATCCACAATGTACTTTGATGCTTCTGAATTTAGGGGTAGATTAACCTTTGCACTATTACTGGAAGGCAACTACGTTTCGTTCTTTTCTGCTAGTAAAATGGAGGGGGAAAATATTTTTATATCTGTAAGAGAGATAGGGGTCAAATGGCTTCTTTAAGACAAAGCAAAGAGTATGAGATCTGACATTGCAAATTGAATGTCCTGTGTGTGCTGCCTGGGGCTTTGATTACTAGCAAGAGCTTCTCCCCCACTCCCCAATATATAGTAAACCAGTATGTTGTCTGTTTAAATATAAACTGGATATGTATAATGATTTTAGTTTAGAGCCCTTTTTCCTCTCTCATATAGCTAAACATAGCAGTAGTGAGGCAGATAATCCAAAGAAAATGATGCCAGAAAAGACCCTGCAAAAAGTGTTTTGTTGCCAGAGGCCACATATTCTCGTGGTGAACGCTCTGTGGTCAGTGAAGGAAATGAGGCACATCCTCTCCTGTGCCAGATTTGGAGGGCAACTCAATGAAACAAGTGCCAGAGCAGTGGAGTAACTCGTGCAGATAAAGGCCAGCTTGCACGCTGGAGGTCTCTTATCAGCGCAAGCCTCTCTGGGATGCTGCCTGACGATTTAATTGTAACTTTGAATGCTCTGACATGTGAACAAGCTATTGCGTGTCAGCTGCTCTGCAGAAACTGTTTATGAATGTGCTCTCAGCATGAATGCAAGGTAAATTAAGGTTGCAACAAAAAAGGTGTAAGGTGTATGTATTAATTTTAGTTCAGGATGCCACAGAGTAACACGGACAACTTGCTAAGGAGCAGTTGATGGACAGTATCGTATTAGTATCTTGTTTGTACAAAAATAGTCGTGAATGAAACATCTCTTTATCTTAGATGCTTGCAAAAGCAATTAGGACTTTTGAACGTAGCACTTTTTGAAAGTATCATCTTACCAATTTTTATGGCTTGAAGCAGAAAGGTTTTGGTTTATTTAGATGGTCTTTAAGGTCCCTTCCAGATCAAACCATTTTATGATTCTTGTTTGCTCAATCACAGGAAAAGCTTGATAAAGTTTTTTTAGTGCTCTTAGCATTAGAAGTTAGAAATTTTGGATTGAACTGAACAGAGGAAGAAAAGGAAAGTCTCTGTACCCTTTTTTTTCCCCCTCTCTCTTTTTTTTTTTTTTTTTTTCCAGAACATTGGGAATGTGGGTTAGGATTTAGGAGGAAGAATGTAAGATTTTTGATCTAGGACTCCAGTTGTACTTGTCAATCCATTCTTGGTGTGTCTCAGACAATGCAACAAAGTATTGACTGTTCTTACTACTGTATGTAAAGCAAAGGAATAATCCTTGACTCCATAGGAGTTCAATGCTATCATTCTGTAACTTCCCAGAGAGCAGAAAGAGAAAAAACAGCCCATAAACCACAAAAATTGACGATTCCATGCTACCTAGGCTTTCCATGATTTGAGTTTGTGATAGTAAATTTCAAAGTCACAGCAGAAATTTGTCATATAGAGAATAAATATTTTTTGCATCTCCTACACTTGTAAAATCTCTTATCTAAAGGGTGTGAACTGTTAGGATTATTTAAATGGAGTAACTTTTTAAAAGCAACATGTTGATGTGATTAGAAGTCGCTAATAAGATTTTCCCTTTTAAAAAGGGTGGTGGATTTTCAGCGTGATTTTCAGCTAATATTGGTTGAGCAGCCTGTTCCTATATTTTTGCAAGAAAGGAATTACATTTATTGGGGAAATTGTATTTACACACTGTAGGTGTAAATATTTCAATTGGTAGAAAAAGCAAATAAACATTGTATTTTTCCCCGTTTACAGGGGTAACTAATATGTGTGTATATAGGGTTGGGAGTACACAGAAGTTAGAAGAAAAGCTAATAATCTGAAAGAATGTTTTTTATCTTTTCAGTGATATCATCTGGTCTGTTAAATTATTATTACCTCTAGCTACAAATCTTGCCCACATACATCCTAATTATTTCAGAATGTGAATGATGCAGGATTCTGGTTTCTGATGCAGGATTCTGGTTTCTGATGCAGGTTTCTGGCTCAGGCCAGTTCTACTGCCTTTGGTTCATTTATTCATTATAGCCATAAAATCAACTCGGAGTGGCAGAGGGGGAATTTTAATAGTAGCTGTGAGACCCCTCAGCATGTAAGATTGTGTTTGGATCTTAACGCTGTATAGAGGATTAAACTGCTCATTTTTATGTTATATGCCAATATACCTGGATGTTTATTTTGATAAGCCATTTTCTTTGCCTGTATTTATAAGCAAAATGGGTAGCAGGCATTTTTAACAGGCCTGAACTTTTTGTAATTTGGTTTGAGCACATATCTTGGGAATTTGAGTGGGGTTATCATGCAGATTTTATTTCTTAGTGTAGGGAATAACAGGAATAACAATGTGCTCCCATATGTGAAGTCCTGTGAGGAAGGCAAGAAGAAAATACTGAGGGTGCATTGAGTTGCTTTTTGTCCTCCTTCTAAATGTTCGTGGTTTTGCACTGAAGCAGCCTATAAAAAAGCCTTGGGTATAGAGTATAGGGAAGTGGCCATCACAGTCCTGCTTATGGCATCATACTCTGGCAAGTCCTTGGGAAGTGTAAACTACAAGTTCCTTTGGGAACTCTATAAACGCCTACTCTGCATGTTTAAATTTCTTCAGAGGGTGAGATACTGGCTCTCATGCAGATGCTGTTATAAGGGAAAAGAACCCGTATTGCCAGATGTGTCAGCGATCAGGATTTCAGGCATGTCATCATCAGCATAGGAATATTCAGAAATCCTTAAGAAAGAAGTTGCTCTGCCTGGAGGAAGAGCTCCAGCATCATGCCTCTAATGAGTACAGTACTGCCATGTCTAATGGACCTGCTCAGCATCATGTCTTCATCAGTGACCCGGAGGATATGGCAGAGCATATTTTACACATGATAGCAAATTGAGGGGAGCAGCTTGTACACACATGGCTACTGCTCAGAGAGACCTCAGCAGGAGGCAAGAGAGGGTTGATAAGCAACTCTGCTGAGAAGGATGTGGGGACCCTGTCAAACTCACCGTGAGGCAGCAACAAAGGCTAACTGCCTCCTGGGATGTCTTAACAGAAGCATTGTCAGTGGAGAGAGGAAAGGGATTTATCTCCCTTTACTCAGCCCTCATTAGACTGCATCTGGAATAACATCTACTTGGTTTTGGGCACCCCAGTTCAAAGGAGGCACACATTGGAGCAAGTCCAGCAGCATGTCTGCAATCTTGCCACAGAGCTGGAGCATTTGTCTTTGAGGATTGGCTTTGGGGAGACCTGCTAGCAGCCCCCTGATAACTAGAAGGAGGTTATGGAGGAGGCCCAGATGGGCTCTTTTTGGGAGGGTGAGAGATAGCTGTCCTATCAAGTAGGGCTTTTTTTTGCCCTGCCAATATGAGATGCATTAAAAAACTAAATATTGTGGAGAATAAGAGCTATGAGACACGTAGGCAGAGGGGAAATACAGAAGAATGAGATATTAGTTGTTGTGTGAGCAAAGAAGCTGAGAACCTTGACCTATAGAAAAAGTGGGATTTTGTAGGTAGCTAGTCATGGCATAACTCGTCCCAGATTGGAGGATCATTTTTCAGAAAATACTTGATTTTTACTTCCACATTTACTTGAGCAGTTTGATGAAAACTTACAGCACCAGTTTTCCATCAGAAATTGCAACAATTATATTCTGTTATTATTGATTGCTGTAGAAATGTTCATAAAGTTGGAAGAATTACAGCTCTATGAAAAATATAAAATAAATCCTGAATTTTATATTTTTTTTTTTTCCTTTTAAGGATTCAGAAAGAACTTGCAGAAATTACATTAGACCCTCCTCCAAACTGTAGGTAAGTTCACGTGGATTTTATTAATTTGGTACATGGAAATGGATTATGTGGAATTACGGAAATTGCATAATTCACTGGAATAGTTTTTAGCTATTCCTTCATGCTGATTACTTAGTAATTTTGGAAGATGATAGATATGATATTATGATAGATAACATGTTTGCCTACATACAGGGAATTGATATGGCATACTTCCTGGTAACAGAAGTGATGGTAAATACTGATGAATCCTATGATGCATTAATAGATACAGGGTAAAAATCAAATCGCCCTCCATTTAAGGTATTAAATCAATAGCCTTTTGTCTGATTCTCTAAAGCCTAATCTCAGTGACAGTTGCTGCTATGTTTGATTCCTTTTTATCATGAATTGTTAACACACGGTAAATATAACGAAGAAGAGGGTTTGTTACAGGCACAAGCTGTTATTAAGCTTCTGACTGTGCTTCTGGTGATCAATTACAATATTCAGTGGAAACTTCCTAAAGTGGAGTTTATCGTGACTCAGCCTTTCTAATGATGACTTTGTGTTTGGTTTGGTTTCGGTTTGTTTTGTGGTTTGGTTTTTTTTTTTGGTCAGGTGTGTTTGCTTTTGGTGTGTTTAAAATTTGCTTTGATATGAGTAATGAGGTAGGCCTAGAAACCCTCACTGCCTGGTGGCTGGGGCAGCATACAGTTGTTTTTAGATGGCTGTCTTGTGCTTCTTATCTGTCAGCTTGACATATGGTCAGTGTTGGAGCTGGGCCAGTGCTGCACAGCGCTGCTCTACAAGAGTCCCTGCTGCTACATATCTCGCAGGGAGAGGTTGGGCTTGGTGTGGAAGAATAGCTTCCATCCGGACCTGCCAACCTATTTCAACTGATGTGGTTAGTAAGATTCGTTCTATTAGTGCAGTAAAAAGGCAGATTGATAGAAATGGCTGATTGCATGCAGCTCTTAGAATTAATCCCAGTAAGTTTCAGTATCAAATTAAGTAAGCAACTGGTAGTAAAAATGACAGTCAGCTTTATTGTTTCGATCTCTTGGCGAAAGTATGTGTGAGAAGATGTTCTAACAAGACTTGATGTGGTTGTGCTGGCTCTCAAGATATAAGTCAAGGGGCTACGTACTAAAGTGCTGCGTGGTGAAGTAGCCTTGCAGTAATAGTGTTCAAAGAGTATTTCAGTCAATTAGGATGAGCAGTTCTTTTCTAGATAAAACATTTTAATAGCTAAGCTGTTCTGTCATACTTATGACTGTGTGTGAGTCTTCAATCACATCAAAGCTGTTTCAAATGGCAGATTTTACTTCAGTGTTGATGACTGATGCCTATTAGTGGATTGATTTGCTGAGATGAATATAAAACTTCAGTCTACTGTAGAATAATGAGTAAGTCTATGAACTGAGTCTAAAAGGCTTATAGTTTTAAGGGCAGTGTCATTTGTTCTAGTTTTCTGAATCCTTCCCTTAATAACAGAGCAGTTGTTTCAGTATACCAGATACGTTTGTTTGATTTCCTTTTGCTAGCAAGTGTAAAGTAAGAGCTCGCTGTCTTAGTGGAAAGCCCAGTGGTGATTTGCAATTTAGAAAATAAAAAGTGAGCTGGAGACTTCCTCTGCTGTTTTTGTTTGGGTTTGTTGTTTGTTTTTTTTGTTAATTATTTACGCTAATGATAACTATAAAGTGCACTGTGCGATGCTGTTCTGCAGAATCAAAAAATTGCATTGAACTTTGTACGTCTGCTGCTTTAACAAGGTTCTTAAGATGCAGAATTATTTCATGTTGTGATATTGATAGATAACCATTAGTAACTTTACTATTAGCAAATGTTTTTATAGTAAATACGGAATCACTTCATTTAGCTTTACGCCCTGTTAACATAGTCTAAACAGTGTTTTCATTTGAACTTTATCTATTTTTCTATTATAGTTAAACATTACAAAATAAATACATCAGCCAGACATGATTCTTCAGCATAATAAATAAAGCCAAGCTTTTGTAGTACAGTATATCTTACCCTATAGTATTGATATGTCCTTCCCTGGGTTTAGTGAAATTTAGATAATTTTTATGAGTTGTTAGATTTTCAATAACAACGCCTCGATCATATTTCAAAGATTTCCTTACAGATGTAGCTACTTGCAATGGTTGTGATTCTAGCTTACCTTCACTATGTGTCATCTTTTACGTATAAAATAAATCATGATTGGGCAATAGGAATATGATAAATCTCAAAACTAAATGTCACAGAAGATGTGAGGAAAAGCAGTATTATTCAATAATACCCTCTAAGTAGTTGTTTAGAAAGTTCTGATGAGCAGGATGTTGAGCTAAACTGGAACTTGGGTGGAATTTTGCAAGATGTGTTGCAAGACTTTTCGTTAACTGCAGCAAGCCAGAGCTTTAGGTTTGCCTCTGTCAGGAAAAAATCCAAAATGGAACAGTAACGGTAGTACAGTACCATCATATAATGGCACGATGGGCTACACAGTCAGTACAATCTCCAAGGGAGTTGTAGCTTCCACTTCTGCAGCAGCTGCAATCTTAACACTTCCCTGCCTCATCCTCACTAAGAGAATAGGCTGTATAATCTTCTTGTTTGTCTGGAAGACAAAAAAAGTCTTGCTCACACATGCCTTGTAATTGGCAGATTATCACTGCTGTGACTTGCAGCATATTTCCAAAACTGTGGAAAGCTGTGGATTTCAGAGTTCCTAAAAAAAAAAAAAAAAAAAAAATCTGTCATGTTTGGCTTTAAAAGATTTACTGTTACAAGACATTGGAGTTGCCTGCCTCCATAAATATTCATATTCTGTGTTTTGGGTTCTGGGCAATTGCAAGAGTCCTCTTGACTCCACAAACTTTGGATCATGCCTCAGGACTGAGAATGTATAATGTTCTAAGTCACAAAAAGTCAAGCTGGGGGCGTGTGGGAGTTGAGCAGCGTAATCACTGCTATTTTTGGAGGAAGGCATGGCATAAAGCAGCCTGTTATGCTTCATATTTAACCGGAAGAACTGGATGTTTTTTGGTATGTGTTGTGTCCCATCCCTCTGTCTCCCTCCCAGTTACTTTTTGATAGAGCTGAATTTACTGTCAAGGAGAGTCCTGAATGCTAAGTGGATACATTTGTATTGTCACATATCACTGCAGCATTGTGAAATTTTGTCAGGAGACAGTGTACTTTAATTGTAGGCATTTGCCACTCTTCTCTTTTTATCCTCGTTGAAATACCAAAGCTTGATTGCTAGAAATGCTACACATATTTTGAGTAGTGCAGAGTATGCCTTTTCTCACTGGTGATAAACCCCTCATATTTAAGTGTCATTTTCATATATTGACTTGGTGGAAGAGGGGAATAGTCAGGAATTCTTGTAGCTAAAATAATGCCTTTTCAAACTTTCCCATTTGGACTGTATCTTGTCCAAGAGAATAGATTTCTTAGAATACTACTTCTATTGTCAGCACTGTATACTGTTTCCCTTCTCACTGGCAAGAGAGTAACATCTCTGTGGCAGCTTATACCAATTGCTTACATGGGAAACTAATATTTGGAAAGCATTTAATGTATTTTTAGCTTCTTTCAACGTGGATTTAGCAGCTGGAAATAAGGAGAGCCAGCACACAGTGAATAGCAGCTCTCTGTGGACAGCACTTGGTGTAACTGCTCAAAATTTTCTGATTAGGTCACTGTTGTTACCTACCTTCTTCTTCATATTTTCTTTTGATGTTCTCTAGCATATTTGTCACCATTCTTCTCTTTCTTGTGTACTTACTGCAATTCCTTTGTGTTGTATATTTTTTTTCGCCCTATAGGAATACGGATGATGCTTGAGGCTCAGAAATGTACTTTAAAGAACTGGGCAGCTTAGTGAGGAAATTGGCTGGTTCTTACTCTAGAATAATCAGTTGAAAACCCTGCATGTAGTCTTCTCTTCTATTAGTTTGGAATCATTACATTTAATTCCTTGCTTCTTATACTATCTGCAGAACTGATAAACAACCAACATCTTAGTATTTTGCTTGTAAAAACTAATCACACTGAAAAGACTTAAAACACAGCTATTTTTGAGGTAATGTAGAGAAGAGCCAAGCGGAATGGCAAATTATTCTACTTGGCTTAGGGAGAGAGGTCAGCGTGCCTGATGGATGCTTCTTGTGCTATTGACTGTATGGAGTCCAACATTCCTGTTTAATATTGCTCTCACTCTTTTTGCTGAAATGTTGAATCCGAGATCTTCACAACTCTAGGGGTTTACGTGAAGTCCATCAATTTAAGTTACTGTTCTTGGGACCATTCGCTTAAACTCTTGCCTAGTGCTACTTTAAAGCTGAGGAGACAGCACAAGTGTCAGGAGCAGAAACCAAATGTTAGGACAATTTCATGGGAAGATCAGGAGGGAGAGGATTGTCAGCCTTGCTGTACAGCGCAGAGAGATAGAAGTGTGGCGGCCTAGAGCAGCAGGTGCAGCAAGTATCTGACATGCTGGCCTGGTCTACTCGAGTCTCCTTCCTTCCCTCTCACTTGAAGAACTTGTTAAGGGGGTCTTCTCCTCCCTATGCATATACACACACACACTAGCACATGTAAACTGACATAGCTTTCCAACATGAGCAAAGAGATGCCTTACAGATTTTTAGATCATATGCTTACAACATCAGTTTGACTTGGGGAGGCTGAGTAATTTTGGCTGTATGTGTTTGCTTCAAATATTTAAATAAATGTGAAAATATTTGGAGGAGGCAGTGAGCAATGCCTTTTCCAAATGAAAAAAACAATTATTCTTGGGTGCTGGAAGGATTCTGTTTTTAAAGCAATTTGCTCAACCTAAATTTGCTTCTCTTTTAGTTAATATCCTTGAGTTTGCACAGAGAATTTACATAATGATTTTTGGTGGCAATAAATGCTTTCTCAGTAACACTGGGTCTGCTTAGGTAGTATCCACTGTATATTTCAATACCTTTAGGCGGCTGTTGAGTTCTTTTTACTCTTGCATAGCATGCACAGGCTCCTCTAGCTACAGAAAGGCTTAGTTCCATTTCTTCTGATAGGAATTTCATCTTAGGAGGACATGGGTACAAAATTCAAATGGAAAAAAACTCTCCAAGATCTAGCAGCTTATATTTTTACTTTAAAAGGAACTGTGATCAGTGGTCTTGATTGTTTCAGTTAGGGATGCATCAGCCTGTTGCCATAGGCACAACAACTGTGATGCGTGTGATGCTAATGTGTGAGCAGGATAAAAACCAGAATAAGGAATGCTTTCTTTAAATGTTTTTCCTTGCAAACATTTCCAAACATTGCTTCTTGGTATGAATCTGGACTCTCTTCTCGTTATATTATGTTACCCATGGAGTTTACCTTCTGCCTGTATAGGCTTACTTTGATCTGCTGCTTGTTTTTTATAACTTTCTAGAGAAAATGTGACACAGAAAAATGTATTTAACTTTGCCCAGCTAGGCCTCTTAAGAATTTACAGCAAACAGCAAAACTCAGTCAAAAGGACACACATAGAAGTGGTTGACATGAATGTGGAGAATCCTGTTGTTTTAAAACCTATGATGTATCAATATTCAAGGACAAGAATGAATGTGAAATGTATGAGCACTTATTTCAACTGCTTCATTTTTAAGTTTTGATTCCCTTTCTGCTTCAAAGGCAAGAAATGCATTCCAAAAACATGCACTTCAATGATCACACCGTGATTATATTCTGTAATAGCAAGTACACTATATTTTATCACTTTGGTTAGATTGCATGTTGTTTATATGGGGGTTTTAGTTATTTTACCTTGGTACCTTGAAGTACCTCAAAGAAAATGTTCAGATTATCTACTTAATCCCATTTCTGCTTGCAGTGGTGGATGCTTTTAGGATTGATTACATCCAGCATTCCAGAACTTCAGGATGTATTGTGGGTGTTGGTGGCTAGAAACCTTAGCAACTTTCCTGAAGACCATAAGGGAAGGAAAAAAGGCACTAAAAGGAGCCTGCCACTGGCTGCTTGCCAGGACTGGCAACTTCACTCACTGATGATGAAGTAAGGAACTGGCTGACGACACCCATTAATACTTCCGCACATTACAATGCTTCCACATGATTTCTTCCAGCTATCCTAGTTTTCAAATGGTGACAACTTCTCTCCCAGGAGGAGAGTAAAAGAGAAAATAGTATTAAAACTAAGAGTTCTTCAGCGAGCGCTGTGTGAGCATAGATTTGGGAGGTCAAGGGGATGCCAGAGCACATCCCATGAGAGAGCTAAAGCAGGGAAATGAGTGGAGATTGGAGCATAGGGACGGGTAGTAATAATCACACATTGAAGCAGAAAAGAGCAGAAAAGTGCCCGAAAAGACATGGAAAGGATCCTTGATATTTGCAATGTGCTTAGTGTAGAAGATTGCTAAAGCTCTAGTTTAAATTGCAAGTGTGGGGAAGGTGGAGTGGTGGACTGTAACAAAGGTAAAAACAAACACTTTGATGCTTTTAGCGTGGGGAATTATGAAATTTTCTTCCAGTGGCTTCATACTCAGTTGCAGGTGGTCTTTGTAAGTCGGTCTCCTAGCATTAGGAGAATCCTCAATGCTTTCAGCGTCAGGTTTTTTTAGACTACTTTCCATAGACATTTCTTTTGCCCTCTCCTACGTAGCTAAACAGTGTTGAGGGTTTTGTTTGGGTTTTTCCTCTGGAGTCTGAATTTGGTTTATAACATAAAACTGACAAAATATATGCTTATTTTTGTAATCTCTTTAATACAGCCTTCATAAAATACCAGAAAAAACCTCTCCCCCCAAAAAAACCTTAAAAGTGTGTTAAATAAACAGTCGTCACTTGCCAGCAAGGGGAACATGACCATGCTGGCTGAGACTTTGCATCTCTGTTGGGAGACTTTGCAAAGAAATACCTGAATGTGTAGCTCTTAAATTTAGTTCTCTATTTCTGTGGGGTTTTTTTTCCTATTATTTTTCTAAATGTAGGCTAATGTCTTGTATATAAAACTACATATGCACCAGTTTCTTTACAGAAATTTGATAGAGCGCAGTTATTTGAAAGTATGACTATAGTAGGTACTATTGCACTGAGAAAGCAGTCACTGCCATTTTATGATAATCATCTAACAAACATGCTTTTATTAGCAACTCATTGCTGTTAGTAAGTTACTAATTATTGAATAACTGGGGAAAATAGTAGCTACTTTGTTGGTTGGGGCTGACAGCATTACTGATAATGAAGTATTTGTTCCCTTAAATAAATGACACAATCTCAGAAGTGTCTAATGCTGTTTCTCTTCAGTACACCCATATTTGATCAGAATTTGGACTTTGATCTTCTATGTAATACTTGAAATTTGTTTCCTTTTTAAGAAAATTTAAAAAAGCATCTGACAAATTCATGTTATTTCCTGAATGCCATTGTGTACCTCATGTTCCTTCCAGATCAGAAATAGTGGTTTTCTCTCTCTTGGGAAATATTAGAAACCCCCGATCTTTCTCAGTTCCAGTACCACAATTCTGCATCTTTTTAACAGCTGTTAACTTTATTCTTTTGGATTTCTAACCCCCCCTCCCCCCCCCTTCTTGTTGCTGCTTTTATTTTGTTTTTACATAGACATGACAGTCTAAGGCAATGTTGTAATTTATCTTTTGCTCTTCATATACGCAGAATGTGCACAGATTTACAGTTAATAGTCTGAATTTAATGGAATTGTTTTCCAAAATCTCCTGGCAGAAAAGCTGCAGTTCAAGACTAAAAAGTCATGAACTAGTAACAGAGCATGCCTTACAGTGTTTCAGAAACAAACTATGAAATTGATCTGGGTGCTGCTTTCCTGGTGTTCAGTAAAACTTATTTATGCTGTAGTTACACATTTGCAGCTTTGTTACAAGCTTTTTGGGGTATCTAATTGGCTGCAGCTTTGAATCATATCATAAACATGATTCTAATATGTTGCTAATTACAATTAAGATATCTGCTTGAAATAATCTTTGTATTCGTTTTTCTCTGGCAATGTATTTTTTTTTTCACTTATTTACATGCTTTTAATCTTTCATTTTAACATTTCTTGCAGCACTTTAATTTATTTTTGTTTCAAAGCTGTGGAATTGGATTAAACAGGATTTTTTAAATACTTCCATGTTGCTTGGAAAGGAGCCAGTTACTGTGTATCAGCTTAATAGAAACCATGCCTAGCAGTGCCTCACATATGGCAGCTCATGTTTGTGTGGTAAGACATTATGTATTTTAAATATTAACTTTTATACGATAGTCAAATTTATGCCAGAATCTGAAGTTTCCTCTGATTAATGTTAACAAAAATAGAGAGCCAACTGTTTCTGGGGTTTAGGAGAAATATATAATTAAATACATAATTTACTGTCTGTTCCACACAAAGGCCATATTTATGTGGCCTTTATTAACTTGAGATGCATACTGTGCCTAGAGAAGGCTATAGGTTAGTGATAATGCGCTTTCTTGACGCTTTTAGCCTTTTCATGTTGTAAATATTGTGGAGGCCAAGATGGTGACTCTGTAGCTAAGACTGAAATATAAGGATTTGCGCTTAATTTAGGAGATAGAGTTATATTTGAAGAGTAAATGGTACACAGTTGCATCAATTCTTCTTTGAGTAACACTTGACACAGCTAACAACTTAAAGCTTAAATTTCTCTAGGCTTTTTTTTTGGTGTTTTTTTTAATTTTATTTTAATTTATTGTAAATTTAATTATTATGTAAAACTTAGTATAACTTTTATGAGATGCAGCGATTTTAAAGGCATTTGTTCTGGATTGTCTGGCTGTAGACAGTCTTTTGTATAAAATTCAGCAGTGACTTATGATGGAATTTCTTTCTCAGAAAATAATGTTGTTCAGTGGGGAAATTATGAATAATTTAATTCTTTCAAAAAGATTGCCTCCTTTTAGGTTATTGGTGGAGGAAGGCTTTTTATTTCTGCATATTAGCTGATATTTGATTTAACTTTTTTGTTTGGGAGGTGTTGACAGTAATCACCACTGAAAATATGCATCATAAATCTAATAGATATTATTATCATTCTTATAACTTCAGAATTGCTGAAGGAAATTCTTTTCCTTCTATGACACTAGCGAAGTATCTTCTTCATCAATCATAATTATGTGGGTAATGCATATAAACCCATTGTAACAAATTGGATTTATTTTACATTTTAAGGTGTTCTAATACTCAAATGGCAAATAAATGTTTTATTACTCTAGTTTATGATTAGTCTGTTTATACATAAGAAGGCAGTGTTTAGTACTTCATATGTCAGAGCTAAATAGGTTTATTTTATTTATGTTTTTGTAGATAATTGCAATACACTTAGTATGATGTCAACTGTGTGGTCATTTAATGGATCACATAGATGTGATCCAGAGAATTAAAAAATGCTGTACTGTCTCACTATTTGTTGTCTTAGGTAGCCTAAAGAGGATAAATACGTGTATTGCTTATAAATTTAAGTTTGTTATAACCCTTCAAAAGAGGATGGATGCAATCTAATGTATTTTGTTTTCAGACAAGTTTATGTCTGAAAAATTAGATGTCTGCCTCACATGCAGTCTCACATTTGTTGATATAAATAATTGATTGCTAAGCTCGTAGCTGTGGCATTATCTTTGCAAATTAGGGATGAAAAGAAGTTTCAAATTCGGAGCTTGCAGCTAGGGTGGGTTCAAAGGAGAACTAGCAGCAGAACCACCATGCTAAATGCAGTGCTACCTTTTGCAGTAACATAAAGTAACCATGAATGGGATTTGCTAAGTGTTCCTGGTTAAACTGTTGGAGTTAATTGGGCTTGAAGGTTGCACATGAATTTTGACTGAGTATTTAGTGTGAGAATGGACCATTCCCATTATTTCGTATTTTGTTGAATGGTTTGAAAAGGAGGGCATTCTTGTCTGGACTTTGTATAGAAGAGGGTCTGGCTTTTGATTCCTAAAGGAAGTGTTAGCCTTGATCTATGTTATATAAGAATAAGCTGTTTTTTCTGCAGTAGACATCACAGTAGACACTTGGGGTTGCTCATTCAAAACACTTTGTGGGAGTGTACCTTTTGGCACTGTATCTCTCCCATCCTGGAGGACTGCTTTCGCTGGCTGGGTCAGAAACCCCAGCACAGCTTCTTCCATCTCCTGCATATGATCAGCCATGTTGCCTGCCAAAAACAATCCTCTGGAGTTACTTTGTGTCTAGGGTACAAAGAGCAGGCTCTTTGTCTTGATTCTTTTCTGAGGTGTTGTATAAGATCTGTCATAGTTTGGCTCAGAGAAAACAGCCAGCTCTACTGTAGGGAAAACCCAATATCCAATGCGCCCCTCCAGAATTAACCATTTGCTTATTTGTGTTCTGTTACAGATAAAATAAGACTGGTCAGTCTATAAAAATATTTGTAAAAGAAAGCTTGCTTCACTGCCATGTCTTATTCACAGCAATGTCGTGTTGGAAGCAGCAAGAACAGTAAAGCACTTTGACACGCAGTGAACACATTACGAAAGTGAAGTGTCATATCAAAAATGGCTGTAAACATTTTTGGTCGCTTGTCATTGTACATTTGAAGGCTGGAAATTCTTGGAGAAGATGACTCAAGTTTCTTCCTTCCCTGCATGTCTGGGCTGCCTAGAAGGGAGGAAGCACTACTTCATATGGTGTTTCAGTGGTCCACTGTGGGCACAGCTACTCCTGGTTGTTAGAGTACATTCCTCAAGAGCCTATCAATGCAGTGTTTAGGCATCAGTGCAAGAGGACTATTTGGAATTTTGGTTCAGCATTAATTGAATTCTAGTTTGAGCTTTTTTTTTTTTTTTTGGTGTTTGGGTTCTTTGCAGGGTTTTGTTTGTTTTTCAGTTTGTAAACTGTAGTTTTTGAAGAAGAAAGTCAGGTGATCACACATATCATTGGGATGGGAAACTGTCTAGCTGAAAGGCATTACATAATCAACTCAAATCTCTTTTGAGTCTGGAATTACTGTAGTGTAAAACAGATTTAAATTCATAATTCAAGTATAACGAACTCCTGTACTGCAAACCTCCCTGAGAGATATTTAATTAATAATGTATGTTAACTGTGAGTGTTTTGGCATATATGTGTGGCATACATTTTCAGGTTGCCACAAATACAGCTTCAGAAGCCCACAGTGTGATGGCCGTAGAATGATGCATTTTTAAGATGTTCTGCAAAAACCTGCTTTGCTCCTTGCTGGATACAAATAGCTGGGGGATGACAGCTATCTCAGTTTCAGCAGAATCTTTATGACTTATATGATAATGATAATTTTATTCTGCTGCCAGTACAGAGCACTTTGCAGACTGATATCAAGGTTAATTGTCACTTTGAGAAGTGAAGCACAGTCTGCCAACCTGATGCTCTGCTCAGCTGAGAAAGATAATTGTTATTCAAGTAGTATTTAAATGAGCTTAAATGCTGATAAATACACAACCAAAATATTATTTTTTTTTTCTGTCATGTTTATTCACTGTGCTAGAGAATGAGGTCATCATTGTGTATAAATTTCACTAATGGACGCTGTAGTAAATACATACTGAGTTATTTACAGAACTTACAAGGAGTGGGTTTCCCCCCATGTGGGCTGTGGGGAAACACTTAAAGCTTGAGTTTCTCTTGTCAACACATCCTAATTCTTTCATGTCTGTGGTTGCTTTTAGCAGTTGTACTGTTACCTTTATATGAATCCTTAAGTACTATGACCTGACTTTTACTGGCACATTGAGAGGTTTAAAATTTCATAGAATAATAGAATCAACTAGGTCAGAAAAGACCTTGAAGATCATAAAGTCCAACCTTTACTCCAGAATTTGTACTAATTTCTACTGTGCTTTGCAAGTTCTTAGAGTTACTCAGTGCTCCATGTATCTCTCATTGATTCTACAGCTTTCATTTTTTTCCCTCTAGATTTGGGGAGCCCAGATAAATAATGTAGAAACATGGAAATATTATTTTAAATTAGCAGGTTGGGGTTTTTTTGTATCCTTAGTAGGTGCATGACTTTTTAAGGGAGCTGGTCAGCTGTATGCAACAGTGTAGTCCTATATCATAGAGAGCCACGAGGCTGTCCCAAAATCTGGGACTGGCTTTGTTCAATTTGCAAAACCCCTTTCACCGTAGGGGCTTCACAATTAAGATTTTGCCCTGTAGCTTTCCCTCTTTTTGAAATATTTCAATTGAAGAGAATGCATGAGCTTTATTCCATCTGCTGCCCCCTGCCAAAGGATTTCTTTTGGTTTTCCCCACTGTGCTGTTTAAAAATTATTAGCTACAGTGGTCTCTTAGCCTGGAGAAGTCTTAATTTATTTTTGAGCAGCAGTAGCTCTATGTTGATGCTCACACTGCTGTTCTTTTCTGCATTGCCAAATGGACTTCTTCCTTATTCACGTGAAAACTTCTGGTTTATACTTACTGATTTGTCTGTTGATAATATTTCAGTGAAGTGGTTTCTGTTTGTTTGGGGCTTTTTATTATTAGAATGTTAATTTGATGCAATTTTGGGGCTGAATTGATAACTCATTTAACTCTACCAAACAG
This sequence comes from Psittacus erithacus, assembly GCA_009867235.2. NCBI lineage: Eukaryota > Metazoa > Chordata > Aves > Psittaciformes > Psittacidae > Psittacus > Psittacus erithacus. Next base: position 42,499 of record WYDI02033398.1, on the reverse strand, counting down.
ACTATGTTGTAAATAGGTCAAATATTTGCACAAAGCGCAGTAAAATGATAGAATAGTCACTTTGAAGCTTTCAAGAAGTAGAGATAAAATAAACTTACATTAGTGGCTTGCATCAGGGGGATGATTTTTGTGCTTGACCATCCATAAATTCCTGGCTGAGGTGTTTGCATATTATTACTTTGTAGGAGGACAGTTCATTACTTACTAGTAAGAGACCACTTACTCATGAATTCTGTTATTTAATATGCATTATAGTCCCGTGGCTAAGAAACATAAGTTCTTAAGTGGATTGTTTTCACTTCTAAACACTTGCATATGTTTTGTAACATTTCTAGGTTCTGTATGGCTTAGTAGCTTTCCACATGACTAATGAAGATTTTAACAAACAAAATGGAAAAGGGCCAACTTGTAATTGTTAGTGCAGAAGCGTAATCAGGCATACATGGTATGTGTGTAATAATTGCTCAGCAATAGAAGAATGTTTCAAAGAGAAGACACATGGAGATGATTAGTAAGTACCGCAGTGATATGAGGCTGTCCAACTACAGAAGCAGTCTAGTTGGGTTATTCATATGAAGACTTCAGTATATACTTTCATTTTTCTTATCATAAGATAGGAATATCATATTATCATATTGTCTAATTTTAGTAGCTATTTACACTGAGTTACAAAGAAGAAATAAAAGAAAGGGGTTTTTGCTTGCATAAACGGATATGTTGTAGAAGTGTAGTGAATGCTATGTGTATAACTACCAAACTGACTACAGTTTACTTTATGCAAATATGAAAAGGTGAAAAATATCTGGCAGGAAGACGGTTATTTTTAAACAATAAAATGTTTATTAGATGTATATCAAAGATGTAAGTAACTTTAAGATTTATATTGTAACAATTACAAAGGCTACAAAATGAGCATAATTTCTGACTGCGTATTGATTGAAATGAAGAAGTGGGATCTGAAATAGCAATGCGTTGTTACAAGTAATGAAGAGGAGACTCAATTGCATAATAGTTGTTGTTACTGCTTTTCAGTTTATTTTCCTGAATTTGTTGGAAGCAAATTTTAAACAACCAACCAAAAAAAAACCAAACAAAAACCCAACTGAAGCAACAAAATAAAACCCACAACCAGGAAGGAAAAAACCCAACAAACTTACAACCCAAAACAAAACCCCAGACTGTTACTGAGTTTACGCATGGTAGCGAATATATTTGATTCATAAAACCGTGCTGTTGCTTGGTCAGTTGAATAAATAAAAAACTTCTTGCATTTCACTTTCAGAATTTTCATGCTCCCTAGCTATTTCAGGAATCTTTCTGTGTCTTTCTGTGGCAAGTTTGAAGATACCATGCCACTGTGAATTCTTCCTACCTTCATCTCAGTCCTAGAAAGCAGTCATTCTCTTGAGAATTCAATATCAAATATAGAATGGTTGTATAGTGAGTAAAGTAAACTTGCTGCTTGCCTCTGGAGAGACAATATATTAGTGTCTGTTTTTTAAGAGTAGATGACATTCAGTCTTAAAATTTCCATTGAGTTTACAGATTAATTTGCTCACTATTTCACTTTCCCTTTAACAAAACAATTGGCTTGCAAGCCTTATGCTGTTTTCTTCTAGCTTCTGCTATGTGTTCTTTCATCCCCTTGATACAATGACTTGAATCATCAGATTTATCTATATATGCCGGCCACGAAAGCTGATGAATTGCTTGAATTAGTTTTAAACTGATTTTAATTATAAAGTGTCCAGATAGATTTTTGAATTCTTTCATTTCTGTCTTATTTACTGTTGTATTAAGTCCATTGATTTTAAGCTGAATCAATGTAAAACTTGTTTCTAAATGTTCCTTCAGCTCTTTGACTGATTTAGCTAAAAATAGTTTTAAATTGTGTGTTTTTTCTTCAATGTTGCAAATTTATGCGTAAGCAAGCCTTCAGCCAGGGGTCTGTTTTGGTTCTTTATTCCTTAGTTCTTCCTGAAGGAAAACCAGAAAGCCCAAGAACTAAGTAGTGTGTTGGAGAAATGTCAGCTAAGCAGAGTTAACTTCCTCACCTTTACAAACTGTGTTAGTTTCAATGATTCTGTTTGACAGGAGCCTCATTTTAACACAAAAGGCATTTTTTGGAGGCAAGGTCAATATATGTTGTACAACATCATTTTGATGGCATCTGCTGTACAGTTTCTGTTAAAATGAATTTCTGTAAAGAGGATAAGGCTCAGGGGGATCTCAGTAAAGTGTATAAATACCTAGAAGGTATAAAGATGGAGCCAGTAGTGCCCACTGACAGGACCAGAAGCCATGGGCACAAACTGAAACACATCTGAACCATAGGAAACACTTTTTTTGCTGTGAGGGTGACCAAACACTGGTGCAGGTTGCCCAGAGAGGTTGTGGAGTCTCCATCCTTTAGTTATTCAAAAGCCAACTGGACATGATCCTTGGCAACTGGCTGTAGGCAGCCCTGTTTGAGCAGTGAGGTTGGATCAGATGATCTCCAGAGGTCCCTTCCAACCTCAGCCATTCTGGGATTCTGTGATAAATACAGTGTAATTTGTTTGTCTTTTTCCTTGTTGAAAAGCATGATTATTGCAGCATTTTTTGAGTCTACAGGTCATTAAAAACCTTAAGTCACTTTATGTACTTTGGTTTTGACAAAGCATATAAACTGTTTATCATCTGAAACAAGGTGTTGTTTAAAAATAGACTCTGTGTGGTGCTTGGCTGACATTCTGGGAGTTCAGCTTTATTTCATATGTAAGCATCTTCGTTGAAAATTTTTCTTCCATTTTTACCTTAAGTAATTATGTGCAGTGTTTGTTGTTAGAGTTCAGTATAAGTTGTGTTTGCAGATGACTGTTTGAAACTGAAGGATGAACTTAGAGATGCCACGTAATGGATGTGCAAAATCTTTGCCCTTTTTGAATTAATTGGCAATTTTTGGTCTGACATTTGAATGCACTAATGAAATCTTTGACTGAAAATTTTGCAGAGCTATTTTGAACAACATGCAGCTACTTTACTCCCTGGATTGTACTGTTTTATATTTAGACTTCTAATAAATGAAATTGTCCATCTTGTCTTTTAATAGCAGAGTTTAATGTTAAGTGTTTTCACTTATTTGTTTCAGTGAAGTATACATATTGTATAACACTGTTCTTTATCCTGAACAGTTGGGGTTTTTTTCCATGCTTGAAAGGTACTGGGCTTCTCTGCATTTATTGCATTTCCTTTTTAATCAAAACCAAGAACCAGCCAGTTCCTTAAGGTTTTCTAAAGCTGAAACCCCTCTTAAAAATGTAAACCATTTTATATACTCAGACACATTTAAACCTAGGTACAGGAAGAGATCGATCAATGGCTAACCTCAGAGAGCTCCTGCAGAATTGCCAGCCCCGTTACCAGCAGTGGTGTGGCTCCTGGTCTGCATGATGGAGGATCCCTGCATTCTCTCTCTGCTATGCCAGAATGGCAGTAAATGGTTTAAAAAAACCCAGACATATTACTCAAAATGTTCTTTTATATCAGAACAGTAAAAATTCTAGTCCTTTTATTTGCTTCTAAAAGCAGTAACTAAATAGCTCAGCAAAGAGGTGTAAACGATATGCTTAAACTTTAATTGCCTTACAACGGTATTCAGTCAGCAAAAAAGGCCTTCCTGTTGAGACATTGAGTGTCTTGTAGGGTAGATGAATTGGCATTGAATGCATCTAGACCTGTACCAGCTCTGTACAGTCATGTCACATGCCACTGTACTAAGTTTCTGAAGATGACTCTAAAGAGGCAGGAGTGACATTCCTCAGATGGAAAATGTAAGCATTTTTCACCAAAGATGAGGAAAAAGAAATAGTATGAAGGATGTGTGGAAGGAGTCACCTTCTAAAAGGTTGGGAGACACTATGTTAGCATACAAATGTTAAAAAAAATACAGTCATGCAATGATTTTTTTTGTTTGACAAATAATGCACATTCGTTTGAAAGGCTGTTTCAGATTAATATATATGTAATTTTTTGATAGTTTATTCTTGCTAGTGCAAAGCTTTTGTTCTCGAATTTTCAAGGCTTAACAGTTAATGCTTTGAGTTCCATTTGATTGTCATGTTACAAATAGTAATTTTACTATTAAAGTTGAAATGTTATTATTTAATTACAGTTTAATTGAGAACAGACAGAGTAACTTCAACATTATTTTAGGCACTGGGAAAGGGATGTCTTGTTGCCAACAGTCCAAGTATTGCTAAAAGAGAAATTTTCCTGAGTTAACCCTGTCTAAAAAGACTCATGATTCCTCATGTAAGGAGCAAAGGATCCTGAAAAAGCTTTTGAAAATAGTTTTTAAATTGCTACTCAATCTGAAGTAACCGATCCAGAGCGTAAATTTAACAAGAATACCTTTGCTTCCAATTTGTTCTTGTATAAACATTCATATTGTAAATAGTCATATGTTTAAGTAAGAACTCTATTTAGACCTTGTGGTTAGTGAACCTGTTTAGCATTAAAAATGCCAGTAATAGAGCAGGTGACATAGCAGTGGCCTTTTCATACCACAGGAACTAAAAGAAACTTTATTAACCGAGTAATCCAGATAAATGTTGAAGTTAAGGGAGAAACTGCGTGTATTCATTGGGACTTCACTGGGTTCTATGAAAATAGCAAGAATTTATATCTAGATTGACCACTGAATTGTAGCTGCATTTAGAATGTAGAATGCTGCAGGATACTCCTTGTAATGGCAATTCCCTGAAATACTAATGAAGGTAAGACAAATAAAAAAATCTGTTGGATACTTGAAACTGACAGCATATTTCTTACTCAGATAGTTTCCATTCTTTCTTCCTAAGTACTTTGAAAACCATCTATTTAAAGTTTCTGGTAACAAGATGTCCATCCTTTGCAGTGTTTTGTGGTTTATCCTGGCCACTTCAGTTACCTTCCTTTGCTTATTTCTTTATGTTCTGCTGCTTCTTGTTTTAGAGGGGAGGTGGCTCCTCTGGACTTCTTACTTGAGATCTATATGGGTAAAATTGACAATACCAGAGTGTGTTCTTGGACTATAAAATTCGGTTATGAATATTACTTAGTTATTAGAACAATCTGGCAAGACTTTGGACAGCATCAACCAGTATTCTCCTGAACAAATTCTGAGCATGGCAAGAGAGAAGGAAGGCTGAAAGACATTCCTATCTGGCATTTGCATGCTTTGAAGGGTAAGGGAGTACGGACACAGGCTGTTCTGTGCCAGCTAGCCTTAGTGCCAACAGAAAGTCCTGGCCTATTTAATTTGCTGTTATAGACACAGTCTTATACACCACCATGAACAGAAACTGCAAATCTGGGCACCTTTCCATGCTGAGGGCATATATATAAAAGGGGTTATATATCATTTGTCTATTAGATTACTTCCAGGTTTCCCCCTTACTGCTGGGTGCTGTTGAAAGAGTAACTTTCACAGCTGTGATTGGGCTGTATTTACTGAGACTGAGGAATACCAGGTGATGCTGGGAAATACCTCAGTGCGCCATGGTTTTGCATAATTGTCTAGACAGGATGTTTTGGGAATGTAACCCACTCTTCTGAATGCAATGTTGTGTTAGTATTTTGGTATTGCTACGCAGCAGTAATGTAGTTATTCATGTCTCCTAAAACATGAACTTTATAACACCGATGTTAAAAGGTGATAGAAATTTTATTAAAATCATGTGAAGTAAAAAGGACCCCATGTGCTAAACGGGAAGAAGGCAGCTGAGTTCCTGGCTTGTACCAAGAGAGCAGAAGTTTGGCATGTGAGTCCGGCTGGCTGCCAAGAAATATCACCCATACCTCGTTTCATTATTTGGGGCTGTTGGCATTGATGATGGCCACTGTTGCCTTGCAGTGTGGAAAGACTATTCTAAGGCTGTCATTTTAGGTATGTCTGTGTACACAGACTTTCCAGATTGTGTCAAAAGGTGATATGGAGGACAGAAAAAAATTATACCTTCAGCTTTTGTGGGCCAGAAATCCAAGTCTTTGCTTTGCAGTGGCAGAAAATGGTGCTTTTGCAAGTTTAACTTCTCATATGTAAAATGTCTGAGAAGAGCTTCCATCTTTTCCAAAGCAGTGCAGTTGTTAACATGGTCAAAAGTTATTAAAATGTGCATTCCATCTCTTTAAGTGACTGCTCAATGACTTTTTACATAGGAGCATAATTGATGGTGTCAGTTTTAATAAATAATTCAGTAGTTCTTTCTTTTTGATTGTATAGCAGTATTTGTGGATAGTAGAGGTATGAGCACTTAGTGTGACTGATGAGAATGCATGGTGTATTGCTATCAATCTTGTCACTTTTTACCACATGTAAAAATTGGAATTTGAGTTATTGACCATCCCACAGCATATTTTGTCCTTTCAATGTGTGTGGATGAAAACCATGCTCAGAAAGTGATTACTAAACTTTGTGTGCCTGAAATAACCAATGCTACTTGTGTAGCTTCAGCATTTACTGATTTTTTTTTTAATATTTTATTTATTTATTTGCTGCATGAAGAGTGTGAAATGTGCTTAATTTTGAGTTTCACTTGAGTTTAATTTTCCTGCTGTTTAGCTTTAAGGGAAATTCATACTTGTATTTACCATTCCAAAGTCAAACTATATTTTATCATTTCAGGTGGTGAAAAAGAGCTTATTTGACTCTGATAATTATGATGAATAATTTGTAGTAAATGACATGGTCAATAAGTTAAGATGTTATAATAGCATTATTCTTTTGTGTGCCTTTGCTTGACATAAGGATAACTATCTCTGGCTAACTTTGGCAGATTCTGCCTAACTACCTTTCTTTTTCTTCCTCTCCTTTTTTGCTCAACTGTAGTTTGATTCACCAGCTTGGAGTCTTTTCCATTCTCTATTCATCTTCAGTTTTAATAGAAATTCTGATTGACAGTGCTTGATTCTTAGACATACCTTTGTGTATGGTGATGTCTAACAATCAGGATATTGTTGGATGTTTCTTTATTTGGGTATGTGCAGGGGAGAGCAAGAGACCATTTCTACCCTCTGTATTTCTTGCTTATTTTTCCTTGGAGATTTTTTAATAGTATCACTTTCCTTTCAGGGTTCACTGAGTCCTGAATATGGTTGGAGCATAGTAAATGTTATCTCTGCCCTACCAGCCTTTCCCCTGTCATGGTTTAACTTAAAATAGATCAGTCAATGATAATATCATGTAATCGCAAGTCGAACAAACCTTTTCTCCTTTGAGAGAGAATACATTATTACTACTTTTGGGAACCAATTTGATCAGGGAATGTAACAGAAGCTTAACATCCTTTTAGGTATTTTCCCATAAAAGAAAAGAGCAGCTCTGCCTGAAGGTGTGAAGTGGAAAGCCTGGCTTCTTCCACGTTCCAAAAGACTCCTCTTCCTATATCAACTCTGTTCAATGTAAAAGTTCTCCCTCTCAAAATAAATCTGAAGTCCTCCCTGTATCAGGTATTCCGCTATGATGTCTGTCTGTAGCCCAGGGGATAGTGCTAAAAAGACTCCAGAGCATATAGCTCTCACTTTGAGCCCCAAACTTCAGCCTAATTCCTAAATCTTGCTTTCCAGTCTCTCTCAGCCCTTCCTCCATTGTCAGTACTCTTAGGAGCCACGGGGACTAGTTCCCACCAAACATTTTCTGGGATTCTACACAGACACCAAGTGAGTTCTGCTGCTTTGGTTCTTAGGAGGCTGATCATCATGTGGTCTTCTCTGGCATCATTAAATTAGCTGTTTGTTTGATAATTAGACCACTGTAGCCTTTCCTTCCCACTGCTGGACCTTTTTCCACTGAGCATCAGAAATAGGGAATAAAATCCTGGATGCTGATTGTTCTGTACTGTCCCTGTAACCCTTTTGTTGGTATACGTCTCCTCTTTGTGTGTTTGGTTTCAGGGTGATTTTGTTTTTTTGGTTTTGTTTTGTGGTTTTTGGTTGGTTGTTTCATATTTGCTTTTTGGTTTGTTTTGGGTTGGGTTTTTTTTTGTTTGTTTTTCGTTTTTTTAATTTTTCCACTTGGCCAAACTGTCTTCAAAGGAGAGTATTTTTATTTCTGGTATCTATAGCAGCTGCAACCATTGCACACTTGCTATTACATATTACATATCATACATTAACTGAGAAATCTGCAATTGCCTAGTTGACCTTAAATGATTATTTAATGCCACAGCATGCTCCAGAAATTATTCCTGTTCATAGCTTTAAACTTGTGAGTATGTGTTCCAGTAGAGGCCAGAAGGTCAGTGCATAGGTAGTAGATAATTTTTTGTCATCTGAATGGGCTGATGTCTTGATTACCTCCCTTCACCATGAAGCATGTGAAATACTAGGGCATATTGCAAAACTTATGTTAAATCCAGAACAAGCTTGACTTTAGGATTAGGTTTTGGGTTTTATTAATGAGAAATCTGTGGCACTGCACTTCACCTTTTGATGAGGGGCAGGATGGGAAGGCATTCTGGAGGACAGAAGGCCCATTAAAATAAATGAGAACACTGGCACAGATGAATAGACAATATTGCCGATTGCTACATGATGAAACTTTTTCAACTAAAATGAAATGCCAAGCATGTGCTGTTTTGATCAGTGGATAAGAAATTGTGTCCTGTTTAAAACAAACAACCTCCTCCCGCCTGTCTACACTTATTCAACTTTGTCGACAGTCCCAATTTACAGTTTATATTCTCTCCAGACTAAGTATCACTAAAGCATAAATATCTTGAATAGGTGTAATCATAGTACATTTAAAATAAATTCATTTCTGACATGACTCTCTGAAGGCTAGAAACATTTCATCAGATATAGAGCTTGGTACTGTATTATTTTACTTGATGCATTGTTTCATTCACAAAACAGCATTTGTATTATCTGCAGACATCCTAGCATAATATTGCATTTCTAGAAATAGCTAAATAGCAAATGAGATTATGTTTTTGTATGTCAGTCATACATACTCTTTACTATTCTCTGGAAGGATAATGGAATACTACTCTGTGGCTTAAACTGGCTTAGCTTCTGAACTCTATTTTAAACCTTCATAGCAGTAAGCTTGTATGCTGTAATATATGCTCATTTCTGTAATGCTAAGCTTACCTTTATTAAAGCTAGCTTCCATAAATATCCCTGTTTGTGAAAACATCTCCTATAACTTCTCCTTTTTGCCTTTCTGAAGAACAGAAATACAGTTTCTATGTTATTTTTGTTTACCATTTAATCTGGCTTTCAGTGACAAAAGATTATACAGTCACGGTGTTGTTTCCAAAGTTTCTAGGGAGGAAGCTCGATGGCTAATTTCAACCAATTTGACAGGGAAGTAGGAGTCTAAAAAATGCTAAATTCCTACAATAAGCCTACACACCATATGGCACAGAGCCCACATGTAATCCTTGTGGCTCTTGTTTTCACGTGCCAGTGGCTGGGGGGCAACATGTTCCCTCTCATCATACATTCAACAGTTCGTCCAGAAAACAAGAGAGCTGATATCTTCCAACAACTTCTCTAGTGAGATAAGTTCAGTAGCAACACAAAAGGTCAAAACACGCGTCTTGACTTTCTTTGATAGGCAGACATTCCTCTTTAGGGACATGTCTAATATTAGGAGGGAACTGGGTTTTGGAAGTACCTGCATCTGTGCTCACCACACACAATATAAACAGGGATCTGCTGTTCTGGAGAGACCTGGAGTAAACAATTAATTTCAGAATATGCTTTGCAGTTTGTCTATTATGAGGGGAACAGTTTTACTGGTGTTAAACTAAGGAAGTCCTCAATTCTAGTTTTATTTTCACACCTTTGGACTGTATAGATGTGTGAATTTTTAATGTCTTGCTCAGATTATGTGATTTTGGGTAAGTGTTCTTGTGAAATACAGTTTATGTGCTTAGGTTGCCTACATATCCCTGACAATCCTGTCTGCTGCTCCTTTTTTCCTCAGGTCTGTCTGTTCTGACAATCACTGGCTAAATCTGAACCCAAACTGGCAGACAGAAAGAGATTTCAAATATATTAAATACATATAAGGCTCCTGAAAAAAAGATGACTGATAGAGACTTTTGCACTGTGGGAATATTAATATTCAGACACAACCTATATTAGACATTAGAAAATCCACATGGGGAATCAGCCCTAAGACACAAACACATAACAAACCTGTTACTTACAGGCACTGTCTTGCTTGTTTCCTATTTTATCAGTTGTTCTATGGCTTGGGCATTTTTTTGTGTGAGGGCATGAGAGGAAAATGAGGAAAAGGGGGTTCTCTGTAAAATAAAAAACCTTTCACTTCTGTTTGTTTTAAAATTGTAGCAAGTTTTGAAAGTTGTTGCTATTCTTTAAAGAACCAGCATTGGTTAAATCTGCCTTTTCTTCTAAAAGGCTGCATTATAAGGATCGGATGTCTGATTAAACATGGGTTGCAGTCTTTTCTTTGAAGAACCTTATGCTTTAGCCTTTCTCTGACAGTTGAAACTGGAAATACCTGTTGTATCCCAGTCCTTGACCTAGGGTTGATCCAGCTGTTAAGCAGCATTGAGATTTGTTTCTCCTTTGTTCTCAAATGGAAAAACAAAATTAAAAATATTGCAATTAATGTGCAGCTAAATATTAGGAAACAGACATGGTGCAGAAAGAGCTTCTAAAAGCAAAAATTGGGGGAAAAAATATTATGCTGCTAAATTCTGTGTTTGAGATTTGCAGCTATGGAAAGTGCCAATTATATTCAAGTAAACGTATGAATATATTTCAGACTTGTTTGTAATGACTATCTTACTCTTCACCACAGCTGAAAGCTTCTGCCTAGTCAAGGTATTGACTTTTAACATGCAGGGATCTTGAATCTACCAAAGGCACATACCACTATGTGTACACTACGTAACACTATTTAAATCATTTCTGCTTCTAGAGGAGCACAGGAAGATGCTTTATAGAATTTTTGCCCAACTATATGTACTCAATCTTCACGTTTCTGATGTAATAGTCTGTTCCATTCCCTGCCCCCCCCAAACAAAACAAAACAATTTAGGCAGTCTCTGTCTTGACTAGAAGATCTAGATCTGGCCTACATTTATGATTTTGAGGTGTAGGTGTCCTGCAAACTACTAAGTATTTAATTCTGGATTGAACATTAAATTGATAGGGTTACTAATAAAATAGGTAGCCATGTAGAGGGAATAATTGATGTTACTTAAAGTGCTGAACCAAGTCAGGAACAGCCAGGAAACCATCTGTAGGTAGAGCAGGGATCAGCCTCTAAATTCTCTTGGATTGTAAGCCCCTACAGGAAATGCCTTTCCACCAGATCCAAGAGAGGAGTTTGTCTGAACCTCTCTTTTATGCTGGATATATTTACTGAATCCTTAGAGTTGCAGCTTGTGTTTCATTGGCCACCTTTCTTTTGCCCTTACTTCCACCCCCATGTCCCTTTGCATGTATGCTGTCTGTTGTTCTGAAATAGCATAGTATGTCCTTCTCGCCTCTGCAATTTTTCACATTTTGCAAAGGAACTGTAGATGTTACAAAATCTTCATCTGTTGAGGAGATGGTTAGCATTAGAGCTAATGATAGATATTTTTGCTGATAGTGCTGAAATCCAAAGACTAAATGCAGCTCCATGTAAATAGATGAGTTTGCTTTTTAATGTAAAGTAAACAGAAAAGGAGCAGCTCACTTTGAAACACAAATGATTTCAGCATTAAGATGTATTAGTGAAATAGCATACAAGCAATATCTGCTGACTTCTGAGTAGGTCAAGTAGTATATAAGTGTTTTGAAGATCTGTGGGGTTTTGTGCATTAGTATGGCTTAAACTGAGACAAAGCTTCTCTGAACTGAATTTATGCTAAAGCAAAAAGACCTTATTTAGAAACAAGCTTGCATGGATCAGAATGATGTAAAATACTCTTAAGCTGCATTCTGTTGCTCTAAAATTTTAAGTTTCTTTTATTATTCCCCAAGCCCCTAAAATAAGTGAACATATCTTTTATTAAATAGCTGTATTTTAGCAGGAATTAGCATACAAATGTTTGAGACTGAAAGTTTATAATGCCTTTTATCCTTTCTGTGCTTATCTATTTTAAGTAGCTTCAGTGCTCTGTGAAGACAAAGGCAGTGGTGTACATGCCACTGATAATAGACGGTGTGACCGTATCATGTATGCTTCCTTAATAATGTCTGACATTATCAGATTGATTAACTCGGCGGGGGGCTTTAATCAGATTTAACTACTGTTGGCAGCTGAACACTGGCAGAATAGTAATACATCAGGGAGTAATATTGAACTTCTTTTATAAGCTGTATAAAACATGAAACTCAAAAATGTACCATAAAAATCATCATTATCTAGTACTCATGCAATAAGAAATGAAACCTGCACATTGCTCATACAATCTCAGATCTCATTTGTTTCATGTTTTCCCAAATTTTCTGTTTCATCAGTTCCAAATACTGATCTTGTTCAGATTCTCTTTTGGTAGTTAATGAGAGGGTATTTTAAATCTAACTATTTCTTTTAAGATTCAAAGACACATAAATCTTCTGGGAATCAGTGACTTAAGCAGAAAAATAATGAAAATGTGTTGTAGGTACAAGTATAAGCATGTGTGTATGTGACAAAGTAATGATAGCTGGGTTTTCTGCTTTGTCCTTTTCAAATCAAATGCCATATTATGACATGTTGCTTCAGTTTCATTTGATATAGAATACTCACAGTATTAATAAATAAAAAGCAGGCTTTGAAGATGTTAATGTAACATTCATTCATGGATCAATAGGTCAGGAGGGACAACTGTGATCATCAAGTGTGACCTTCTGCCTATTGCATGACATTAAGACTTTTCTGAGTTCATTCCTGTTTGAACAAAAGCATGGCTTCTTGGAAAGGCTGACTTTTGGTTGAAACAAATTAATGAAGGGGACAATCACAGTCCTTGGCAGTTTGTCCCACCAAGCGGTTATCCTTCTGGTAAATTGCAGTCCGGATTTGTTTAACTTCCAGATACTACATTTCTTTCTATCTTCCTGCCATAGTTAAAAGACAGTACAAACATATTACTATTATTTCTTAGTTAATTAAATTTTTTTAAGTGTAGTTAAATGCTGATTCTGCTGTTGGTACTTTCTGTTTTTCATCAACTTCCCATGCTTTCTGTTTCACCATTAACTTTCTCTTTGAAAGCAAAATAATTAAGTTCCTGGAGCGTTCTTTTTCTAAAGTAAGCTTTTTAGGTTTTAATTATTACGTGGGGTGCTTGTGTTCAGCTGGTGGCTGTGGCACATTTAAGTCTTCCTTCCTTCCTTTCCAAATCAGGTTTTCTTGTTATTCTGAAAGCACAGCCTGCATTTTTGTATCTTCCATGTAAGACAGTATTTTTTGTTGTTCCAATTCCTGTTCTGTGCTTTTACTTATTGAGAAGTTCTGGTTGCTTTACCTAGGCAGTGAAGGGTTTTCTGTTTCTTCTGTCTCTGTTGAAACTGTAATTGTTATCAGTGATAATTTAGTTTGCTTTAGGTCACGAATATAAATGTGAAACTGCAGAGCACCAAGACCTGATCATACTGGTTGCTTCTAGACTGTTTCAGTGCCTTCTTTTCCAACTGTGCAAAAAGCCCTGCTGTCTTATTTTCTGCATTTCTTATATCACAAGGTGATTGGAAGAGTACAGCCTTCTGTCTCTTACTTCCTCTCCTCTTAGCATCTTCCAGGTTGAGAGCCTTAGATGACTGACATCCCATAGCTGTTACACTGAACCGAGCTGCACTTAAAGAATAATTTCCTCGTTAGAATCTGGGTTTCAATTTTTGTAGAAAATTATTCACAAGAGCCTTAACAGTGCAAAATATATAATTGGAAGAGTGAGTTAGTCTCTAATTTGTGGAGGCTTTAACTGTCCTGTCTGGTTTTTCATTTTTACTAGGTAATAGGTGCTACATGAGTGAGCTTTAAGGAAGAGGGAGTGAGACAATTAACTCTTGCTTGGACAAATCCTTATTTATGTTTCATAGAGGTTCATATGTACCTGAACTATTACTGCTGAAACAGAACAAAATCATTAGGTTTAAGTTAGGTGAGGAAATTATTAAAAGTGCTCATAAATAATAAAATTGTAATTGAATATGCAAATTATCTTGTAGAAATTTAGCTTATCTTTTTTTTTTCCAGAATGCCAAACTTCTCACTCCAAATGGTAGTGCTGATTGCTAAAGCGATATTACAACTACTGCAATGATGCTGCTCCTTTGCTGAGCTTGTAATCAAAGCATCTCAGGCAATGACAACTGTGTGTGCTTCATTATATGCCACGGAGAAATTCCATTTATATAGTGTAAGCAAAAAAAGAGAAATTGTTTTGAATAAATTTGTAATTACACAGGAAAGTGTTGTCAGAGACCTATAAAATAGATGCGCATTGATCACTATAACAGAGGTGAAAGAGAATCAATATTAGCATACATTCAGACAAATCAAACTAGCATTTGAGCTGTTCAAAAATATTATGATTTCGGTAAGATGCAATAAGAACCTTCAGAATTGCTGATAGTTCTCCAGTATTTCTGTATACTTGAGGGAGGTGGGAGAGACAGCAAATTGATGACTATGTCAGGTACAAAGAGAAAGTGCTTCTGAGAACAAGTGAATGTTTAAGCAGGGTGCAACTAACATTGCAGTTGATGTTGGCGTCTGGCAGTCATGTGATTTTTGGCAATGTATCTTTAAGTAGCGATTGCCCAGGAAAGCAGCAGGTTATAAAAATACGTTCAAAATTGTTTGTTTGTGTGGTTTTTTTTGTGTGGTTTTTTTTTTTTTTTAATTCTTGTGTGGTTTTTTGTTTTGTTTTTTTGTTTGTTTGTTTTTTATTTCACATCCATCCTTGTTTGCCAGTTTAATACCTCTGAGGCTGCCTTGCAGATCATGTGTGTGTTTTGAAACTGCATTTGGATGACATCGTTTCACAGATTACTTTCCTTGCATGTGACAGAAAAATATAGTTGGATGTGACAGAAAAATGTAGTTCCACAGCACTCTTATGATAGGTAAAATTGCTGCCAATCTGATCTGGGAGCCCTATAAAGAGTACTTTTATGGATTTACTGTGAATGAGAGAACGTGTATTGTTTACAATTCTCATTTGCTGTTTTGTCTCAATTCTCCTTTTTATGTAAGGCCTAATTCAGTTAGTTTGTGGATCAGATGGAGTCCCCAGATCAAAACAAAAATAATATAAATAACAGTGGCAATTGAAACAAACCTGTTACAGACGTATTTCAGATAGTGTTATGTCATTTCTACACCTAAATTGGCATTATTGGAATTTCCAGATTTTGACTTGTTCAGTATAGGCTTGAACAGCCCTGACTGTTTAGGGTCTTCTCACTAGTATTTACATGGTATTTTTATCAGCTCAAATTTATTTAACTTGGCACAGGAAGCTACATTGAAGGTGTTCAGATAATCCAGTGTGGAGTAACATAGCTTTAGTTGGTGTCAGTAAGGCAGATGAAAGAACAGATTCTCTGAAAGGACAGAGGAGATTCACTCACTGCATCATAACATACCGTATGGGATGCAAATATTGATTAGCCACATTTTCTACTTGCTGGTAGATGTTTTGCGCCATGTGCCCATGAACATCACCTGCTCTAGAGGGAATAAAACAAATTGCATTGCCAGGACAAATTAAAAAACCAAGCCAGTAATAAAACAGTGAATCAGATCATTGCAAAAAGAACTTCATGTATGCGTCACACCAGCCAAATAACTTAACCAGATACTTGAAGTTACTGAAAGATAATATATAATCTGTACCATTAAGAGATTTTAGGAAAATGCCTGGCTAAAGACTTTCCTTCCTTGGTGCTTAGATTTTTGTAAAGGATTTTTGCCTTTCACATTAGTCTCTGAATATAAAGTGTCTTATGCGTTTGAAGCTCCACTTGCCTCTAACAGCTGGAAGGAGCAGGATGTCCAAAGTATTTTGGAGCCTATGAGGCTGAATGCTAGGATTAGATCGCTCACTTCTTTTGCAGCCTGCCTGATGTCTCTTTAAAAGGGGATTTTTTTAAAGTCTTTCCCACAGTTCCCCAGGGTTATCTGGGTTATCCAGAGTTATCTCTCTTTCCAATGGGCTATTGCTACTACTCATGATAAGTTTTTTCTTTTCAGTGGTAAAGTGGGATTCACATACTTATTGTTTGTTTGGTTTTGGCATGTGACTGAAGAAAAAAAATCACTGGAAAAAGAAAAAAGTTAATTTTCATTCTGCTCCTATGTGCAGCCAGATAGAATTTTCTTTAGGCTTGGGAATACAGCCTGACTGGTTTACAGTTGGTTATTAAGTTCATAATTGGAAAATTACATTTTTACCCTAGAAAGAGAGGAAGCTATTTTTGCTGCAAAGTGTAATTATTTTTCATAAAAACAATTATTGAGTTAGAAGACAAAGTGGTTATAAGCCATTTTCCACTTGTCACTACTATTCAGAAGAGTGGATTTTTTACAGCCCTGTTGCCATGGACCATCAAATTTTGTTCTAGGCAGTTGAGCTGGGATTCAAAGACAGCGCAAATAAATCCTGGAAATGTAATCCTAAATAAAAGATCATACACTTTCTAGTAGGGTGGTGGGCTCAATTTATTTAGTGTCTTAAAAATAGCAGAACTTTATATCTAATGACAAATTGTTGGAGACAGCAACAGTAGTCTCTTGTATAAGATCCAGGGAAAAAATAACTGAATAAGAAAGGACAAAGAATGAGAGCAAACAGCTGTCATCAATAGATGTGTTATAGTGAATTCAGCATGCTGGTAGATGTGTAGAATGGATCATTTCTCTAAAGAACGTGACATTTTCAGTCCAATATTGAAACAAATATGATAAAAGATACATTGACAATCTGCTTCTTATTGGAGTAAGTCTTCCATCAAAAGGAAAGGGTTTCCTTTTGCTATGAATAATAGCTAGAAATAATTTCTAATAATTTGTGTCAGAATTATTAATTTTAATGTTATTTTAGAAATACTTCAATCCACATTACAGTAGTGAAACAATGAAGCAACCGTTACTGTGTCAAACATTGTTCCTCAAGTTTGGGCTTTGAACAAAAGTGAAAAAGTTTCTGCTGTTTGGAGAGGGAAGAGATTACTTTTATTTTAATTGTGTGGCAACCTTGAAGCTAAAATGCTAATTTTTATTTGGAATAAAGCAGCTGTTAATTGTTTTGTATAATACTATTGAAAATCCATTAATGAACAGGAAAGCAAAATCGATTATGCATCTGTTCACATGTTTACTAATCCTTGGGAAGAATGTCACCGCAGATTAGAAGAGCTCTATCATGGGATCTAAAAAATCTGTATTCTTTAAGCTTTATTAAAAAAGGACAGAGAAAATGGTTTGCAATGCCAGTCAAGGCATGTTATATCCATTAACTTTGCAAGAAGGACATTGGAATTATGTTCTATTATCATAAAAAGTGCTAAATTGTTCCTCTCTTGGGAAAATGTATTAAGAATTTGATGGCATTTTACCTCAACTAAATAATTGATTCTTCCCTGCAGTGGCTAGGAAGCTTACTTGTATAGCTGTCTCCAAGTAAGGGTAACCTGATCTGATCTCAGCATTATACAGAATTTGTTTGAGAGATTGCAACTGCGGCAAAATAAATAGCTAATGGGAGAACTGTGCTGGCGAGAAGATGATTGCAAATGTTTAGGAAGATGGTAGAATTGAGAGCTTCTCTTTACGTGTTTTTATTAACAATCTTGGACTTTCTGGGATTTCTCGTACAACTAAACTCTGGGACCTTCCAGGAAACAATATTAGTGTAAAATGATGGAGCTAGACAAGGATTCAGAAAGAGATAGGCGGGGAGGCTGATTACCACATTGATACCGGCTGTTCCAAATTAGCACCAATAAAGAGTGCTTGAAGAGAATGAAAACCATAGTAGGAAATGAAAATTCTAGTAGCATCTCTAATGTATGCATCACTTCTGGGGTTTTTCTGTGTATCCCTTTTAGATTCGAATCTCAGCTGGCTTCTCTGTAGCTCTGTGAAGTTCCAGGTCAGAGTTCTAAAAGTCTTGACTGGGAGATCACATTTTAATCAGCAGTTTATCTTAAATGAGCATGTTCAATCATGGGCAATTCTAAGTCACTTACTATATGCAACACAGTTATTATGTAATTTTATATTGCAGCTATTTATTTAACTTTCAAACCTATGCTGCTTGGCTTTTATGTGCTGTTATTTTGAATCCTGAACAAAATCCTGAATAAAATAAATAAAAGTTTAAATAATGACCTAAAAATGATAATTTTTTTCTTTCCCCACACACTGAAAGACCCACTAATAAAACCAAAAAGTAACATCTACAGATGCCTTTTGGGAAAAATTCATTTTTCTTTGACACCACTTTATTCACAAATCTTGTTTCCTTAACAATGAGGAAAGCATTTTGAATAATGATGAGTTTCTCTATTTAGTTGTTTTCCCCAAGACTGTTCTACTTTGCCTTTCTTAGGATGTGGCAATTCTAAGAATTGTTATTCTGCACAGTACTGAGGGTTGCCCAGGTCTCTCTGGGTCAGCATGCAAATTTCAGTAACAGATTCATTAAGAGGACAGGTTGCATCTTCTGCTGCATTTTGCCTCTCTGTTCCAATAAAAATTGTAAGACACTGTCAGGGTAAATTTTTGTGACAGATAACTGTCAGTAAGCTTTGGGAAAGGGTAGAGTTTCTTTAGTTTTTGAACTTTGATCCTGTTTCAGGTAGAGGATCGGTGGACAAAAGGATGTCAATCATCTTGTATAAATCAACTTTTCAAGTCTCGTCCTTAGGGAGAAGTAATAAAAGCAAGTATTGATTTCTGAGTTAGGCTAGTCAGGGGACTCAGCTACAAAAATAGATCTTGAAAGAAACAGAAGTCAGAAAAAGCATGGGCAAAAGAAAGGAACAGATAGGAATGTTTTCTTTGCAGATGAGTGCTTGTAATTGCATAACAAATCACAAGAAAAACTGACAGCTGATAAGAGAGGGGAGAGAAAAAGCAATGTGTACAGACTGGAAACCTGTTTTCTGAACCTCAAAGTCATTCAATTAGGAAATAGGGAAATCTGAAGGAGAAGTGGCAGAGTGGGTGTTTCACTACTTTGTCTAGACATTTTTGTACATGTCCTGTATTGCCTAAAATACAGGCAGAATTATTTCTAGAGGGCTCCATATAGTGCCCATAATGTCCATTTTCTTAACTTTTATATGAGCTTGTCTCAAGCAATGAGCTATAAATGCAGCGTCTGCAAGGATGGAACTCTGGAAAGTGTGATTAGACTGATGAAGCGTCTGTGAGCCAGCACCTAAGCTTGTCTTTTCTTGAAGGATTTTCAAATAGAAATGGTGTCTCCAGGCAGCATGCCAGAGAGGATGAATCAATAGTGTAGGTCGGAGCACACAGTCCCTGCTGCAAGCAGAAGTATGTTATCAGGACTATGGGAAGCACACCGTTCATGCTTTTCTCAGAGTATCTTCAGCACTAACATTTTTCTCTGCTGATGGCCACAGTATCAGACGAACGTCAGACCAGGCCTGGATCCTTAAGATGACATTTGACCTCCAGCAAAACCCCCACAGCTCCACCCCTAGTCAGTTTTTTACAAGCTGTAGTTGAGGCAGTGGTTCATATTGTTCTTGAATGCTCATTTTGAGAACGTTAATTATCTTTCACATTTCTTCCAGATGAAGAAAGTATGCCTTACCCCCCAGCTCATGCAGGATTTTACTGAATTTTCATCATATCAGGATGTCTTGGGAGTATAATAATTAACACAGAAATTGTAGTTGATGGCAGCAAAGTAATATATTTGTCTAGTGATGTAGCAAAAGTTCCTTCTTGCATTGACTTTTCTTATATACGCTAAGTATTCTAAAAGCAGTTGTTTCAAAAATGAAATGTTAAGTTTGATCTTTGTGCAAGTCATACTGCTGATGCTTCAGCTGGATTTAAGGTAACAGTAATGGCATTCTATTCAATGCATTAAACATGCCGTTTTAAAAAGCTGTGTTCTTACAGACAATAATTGGAGTTATTTTATTGAGTATATAATTTCTCTCACTTCTTGTTAAGGTCAGGCTCAGGTGGAGGTTTAAGCAGCCTTGCTTGTAAGGTAACATTCATTTTACGACTCCATCTTTAATTAAGTGTATCACAGAAATGAAACAATGCATAAGGGACAAATGTAAATACTAAAATTACAGTGCCAGTTTTGCAAAGAATCGTTCAAACTCTGAATGCAATTATGTGGTGTGAAAGGTAGTGTTTATGTATTTAGCATCAAAATGTGATGCAGCAATTGCATGTTTTGTGTTGCAATCTTTATGCCTGAGCTCAACCTATACATGTGTATATATTCTTTAAATGAATGGATTGAGAAATGACTGCCTGAAGAAATAGGGGTTACAGAATTAGTGCTTTTGAGAGAAGTGATCTAACCAAAGGACTAAAGCCCCTGCTCCCTTACTTAGGTAATTGTAATTGGAGTCAGTTATTCTTTCTGAGGCAATATTAACAGCATAATTGTCTATTTATAGTATCACTTAGGTTTCTTTGGTGAGAACTGATTCAAACCAGCTGGAATGTCATTTCTAAATGCAAAGCAGTACTATGTGTTACTGCTGTGTAACAAAAATGGAAGCATGTATATAGGTATGGGCTGCGCCAAAACAGGTGCAGTCAGCCAGTCGGGAAAGTGATTCTCCCCCCCTACTCTTCTCTCGTGAGACCTCACCTCCAGTAGTGCATTCAGACTTGGGCTCCCAGCATGGGAAAGACATGGACCTGTTGGCGGAGGTCCAGAGGAGGGCAATAAAAGTGATCAGAAGGATGGAGCACCTCTCCTGTGAGGAAAGGCTGAGGGAATGAGGTTGTTCAGCCTGGAAAACTTGGTTATTAAGTTCTCCAGGGAGAATATATTGCAGCCTTTCAGTACTTAAAGGTGGATTATGAGAAAGATGTGGAAAGACTTTTTAGTAGGGCCTGTTGTGATAAGACAAGGGGTAATGGTTTAAAAGAGTGTTGATTTAAACTACATAAAGGAAGAAATTTTCATGAGGAGGGTGATGAAACACTGGAACAGGTTGCCCAGAGAGGTGGTAGATATGCCATACCTGAAAATATTCAAAGACAGGTTGAACTGGGCTCTGAACAACTTGGTATAGTTGAAGATGTTCTTGATTATTGCAGGAGGTTGGACTACATGATCTTTAAGGGTACCTTCCAACCCAAACTAATACGTGAATTGCTCCTGCTTAATATCTCCAGGAAAATAATGCAGAAAAGAAATAATCTTTTTTTTTTTTTTTTCCCAAAAATGACTTCTGCAAATTCTAAGGATGTTTTTGTAACAAAATTACTTTGCATTTTCCAAGAGTTTAAAAAAGGCCTTGGTACTGTGCAAATAAAGTAAATGGTTAAGTAAGTGAACTAGGGTAGCTGTGATTGTCTGGTCTAATGAAATAACTTTCATGAACTTTGAGCAAGTATTTACTGGGCCTTTTATTCTTCTTTTGTAAACAAAACCTGAAAAATGAACACAGGTAGTGTGAATTAGTAATAAACTTTTAAACATTGGTTATTTTTAGTCTGCATGAATGTTGTTCTTAAAGCATTGTGTCCTGTGAGAGGAGATAGAAATCACGTCTTTCACGCATGAATTTCACAAGTCATGGGCAAACACTTGAATCTATAATATTACCCATTCTCCTGGAGAATGCTTTCCCTTTATAACTGTGACATTGTGGACTTGCCTAATACTTGGGATGAAACCCATTAGCAGCTTTCAAGCACAGAAGGTGGGAAGCCTCTGCTCCCCATGGTGGGTGTTCCCTCCTTGTGGAGCAGGTACAGCAACGGCTGGTGCCAACCCAGGAGAGAGGTTGGGGTGCAAAGTAGGAAATTGCAAGGGTAAATATTTTTCCATGCACATGAGGTGTCCCAGCCAAACCGGGGCACCCCGAATGTGGGTTTACACATTCAAGTATTCAGGTACAATACAATTTAACTAATCACTATCACTCACACTCATCATAGCAAAATTTGCAAAGCAACTTTATTTCTGCAGTATTCTTGCTGTTTGTCTGCTGCTTCAGATGTCCCTGAGGTCAGTCTTGCTAGAGTTATTTATCTGTGATGCCAGATGACGATGGGGAGGTTTCAAAGGTGTGTTAGAGAGGCTAGGACAGTGGTGTTATCTAGGCTGTCCAGCAGTATCCTTTATCCTTCATGGGCGGCTCTAAGCTTCCAAGAAGCAAGATCCTTATTTCCAGGGCCAGGCTGTTATTTAGTTTGTTTCACTTTAGTGTGAACAGTCCCAAGGTCTCCAGTAAAATTTCACTACTTCATTACATGACAGCGCATAATGTGAACTAATATACATATAGACAAAGTAATACACTTTCATTCTATGAAGACTGGTTGATACAATAGTTAGGGAAAGTAATTTTCATAACACTGTTATGAAGTAGTTCTCCTGTGTTACCTGGAAGAAGATTGCATGCATAAGAGCATTCTGAGTGCAGTGGTAATGGTAACTTTTGTCATCCCTTCTCATAGACCCTACAGTTTTCACAATACCAGGCTGACTAAAGTGTGGAAGTAGTTGACCTGAATGAAAGCTAGCAAGCAGGGTAACAGATCGGGAGAGCCTCCAACAGTGAATGTAGCCTGCTGTAGTAGTTGTGCTTCCTTATGAAACTGTAGCTCTTTGGAGTGACTATATGGATAGTTATGTCCCTTCTGAATTTGTTGCAATTTTCTGCCTTTCTGCGCCTCTCAAGATGATTGAGCAGGCCTTTCCGACTTCACCTGCATTTCACAACCAAAATTGGAGTTGGATTGGACTGTAAATGTAAAAGAGATGGCTCACTTGATAAACCAGATGTTACTCCAGTCTCTGTATGACGTTGTTTGCTACTCCAGGCTGCTGGCTTTTTGCTTGACTAATTCACGAAGATTTTACTTTTTTAATAACAATCACAAATGTTAGATAATGCATTGAATTTTAACTCTGGTTTGAATCAACCCTCAAGTAACAAACAGAAAATGACTGCCCATGAAGTGCTCTATGTTTGCGTAATTTCTCAGTACAGGCAATGGGAGTAGAACTATTTCTACTATAGTGATACATATGCATAGTTCTGCAGTAGTGTCTGTGTAAATGTGGTCTTGTATCCATTTATCAATCACAAAAGTAGTGAATTTATTAAAAAAACATAATAACTGGACCTTTTGCTTTAAGCCTTCAAATGCACTTTACAAATTATACACGGAAGGTTCCTTGATTTTATAATTTTCCAGTTCAGACCTTAAGTTTTTTTCTACTAACGTTTATGTATATCTATGCATATCTATCTATATATGATTTAAGGCAAGATTATTGCCCCTGACACACAAGATCTGGCTTGTTTCAGTTTGCAAATTCTTCCTACCTGTTAGAGGAAGGAAATTTCATATTGTCTATAAAGCTGCTCCCTTGCCACATGTTCCCTGTGGTGGAAATGAATGTGCAGTGCTTTTGAACTCTGATTTTAGCTGCACGTTATAAAAAGAAGGGGAGGAAGAAAAGGGCAGGGGCTCATCATCTGTTATAGGTCAGAATAGTTTCCAGTCATGGATTTTGGAGGCTGGAGAGTTGTAGAATAAAGAAGGTACTGTTCCAATCTGTGTGCTACCACTCTGCTACTCTGAACAGGTGCATTAGAAAGCCTGTACACTGGTGAATGCCATCAGTCCCTGGGTGTTATTAAAGGCTTTATTTGGAGTAGGGAACCAAGAGTACTAAGCTCCCTTTCAATGGTCCATTTTGTCGATAATTGCATACATGTGTGTATATATATACACATATAGACGTGTGTATCTCAGCAGCTCATTTGCTGATGTATTTATTGCAAAGAGCTAAAAAATGCATCAGCTATAGTAAATGTATTAGTTTAACTATTAGCTAGAGCTTGTTCCAAGACTTGCTTTGCTAATTCGCCTCCATATTAATTCATTCTGTTGCAAGTTTTAGACTTAATTTGTTTGGCTTTGTGTTACAAAATTGCAGTTGGCAGCTCTATTAAACAAAGCAGCCTAATTTCTTATCAGCTGTTAAGTATTTGTTCAGTTACCTCCTCTGTACAATCATTTTTGAAGATGCTGTTTGTGCAGTAGGTGCCCTTTGTCGAATAAAAATACATCAAATAATCTGGTGTAATTTAAAGATGATCTATTTTTGCCAGACCTGTGACCAGTCTCTTCCTCCTGTTTGTCATGAATGTGTTAGGCTAACAAAACCAGGGAACCTCATTGTATATGTATCTTGTAGTGCTAGTGAAACAGACTTTTAAACATCTAGTACATCCTAAATCTCCAATGTGTAAATTCAAGTGACTTAAGTATATGGATTTACAGAGTAAATAGTTTCAAAAAAAGACAGCGAGGGTGGAAGTACTTTATCTTCTCTTCTTTTAATGTTTGCTTACATAACTTCAGAATGGAGAATGGTCCTTGTAATTTAGAGTGTGTTTTACAAAATTCTCATTTCAAATGCCATAGTATTAATTTACTGTTCTATTTATGATAAGAAAGCAAATCTATTTTACTTCCTGGTAGCATGATAGACAGTTTTTCTGACTCTGAAGTGGACATTCTCTGATTTCTGACAATAAATCTGCTGTAATTCCTCTGTTTTCTCAGAAAATTCTTACAGATGTTTGAAATAACCCAAGCTAACAAAAGAACCCAAACAAAACAACACATGCAATCCATCAAAAGAAGAGACCATTTATGAAGATTTCTACTTTAGCTCCTCTGAAATAGTCACACCTTTGCACTGCATTTTAATAATTCTGTGTTTGGGTACTTTAAGATGCTGGTTTGACAGTTTGATGGGCTGTTACAAGGTGGTGGTAGGCGTTTTCTGGCTGTTCCCATTCACCCTCTGCTCCTCAGGCAGCTCTGTGGGACTGCCTGCCTGCTGCCTGCCGTGGGGCTGCAGAGCTTGGTTCCCTTCCCCCGCTGCTTCCCTTGCTGCTCCCGAGCACAGGGTGGCCATGGAGAGGAGGTGCCTGGCTGCACTCTACTTCCAGCTGGTCCCCTAAAACCAGCTCTGCCTCATGAAAATTAATCAGAATAGCTCTGAGGGAAGAGATGAGTGACCTATTATGGACTGCATTAGATTTGCTTTTGTGTTTGAGCAGTGGAGGTGAGAATCTGGCTGAGAGAAACCTTTTTACTGGGACTTAATCTTTAACTTTTGTTTTTGCTTAAAACTGACATTGAAAGTCAAGAGGTTAAGGGGGAAAAACATCCCTGGAAAGGACGCTCCATCCCTCAGGCTCGTGGAATTGTACACATCTTGTCTGAACTGCATCTGCAGAGATGATGGCAGCTACCCCCTACCTCTGGACTCTGATAAATGAGTTCTGGCAGATTGTAGAGCAATAGCTTCAGGTGCTACCATCCCCAGATGCTTCTGATCGCTCTTCTGGCACTTACTACGTGGGAGAGGGTTGCCTGTTGATAAAAATGATATTTTTCACCATGATGCTGTGCTGTAAAATGCAGGAGTCAGTATGTAGAAACATGCCCTGTTTTCATGTGTCGCTGAGATGTGGTCAGAGAGCCATAGATGAATTTGTCTCAAACTCCTTCTACTAAATATACCTAAGCTCATTTATTAACAGATGTGCAGCTAGACCTTCGTTAGGAATTTACCTCTGGTCTTCTGCTAGAAGTAGGCACTTACTTGACAACACTTATTCACGCAAAATGACCTATATAATTTTCTGGCATTTAGCCATTATATATTATTGGTCCAAAGTTCAAACTTTGTATTTGCAAAAAATAAATCCAGGTTAAGAAGTATATGTGCCTTTGCTGTAATACCAACTTTTTCCAAGAGCAGAAAAGAGATTAAAGAGAATATCTGTATCCCTTAAAGATGATAGAAGTGTTCTGGTTCACAATGAACAGGGTGGCCCTGTAGCACTGTTCCTTCATCTATAATGATAAGCAAACAAATTTAGTAAATTACTAGCACAAGAATAGTGTGGTTCAGACAGTCTAGTATTGTTTTATAGATAACTGGCCTTCTCATTTTGCCCCTGATGTGGAAGTGCATAATTTCTCTACCATATTCAGTTCTTGTTTCCTTACTACACTTTGATAGAGTGCCTGCAGCCAAGCCAACATCAGGTCATCTGCTGTCATAAGTGTTATTGGGTAGTTGGGGCTTTTTTTCATTAATTCACCTCTTTTTGTTTTTAATACATAAGGTACCCTTGCTAATATTTTTTTTCCATTATGCACTGTCTTCTGCATA
This sequence comes from Psittacus erithacus, assembly GCA_009867235.2. NCBI lineage: Eukaryota > Metazoa > Chordata > Aves > Psittaciformes > Psittacidae > Psittacus > Psittacus erithacus. The sequence continues at coordinate 16,130 of WYDI02033398.1, read as the reverse complement.
CAAAAGTGTGACGTTACAGAAGAGAAAGGCTGCTGTGCGGAGTGTACAGCAAGAAAATACATATACATCTCAAAGCTAGTTTCAAGAAAGGCAGTTTTAAGTTGGAATAGAGACCACTGCTTATCATGTTAAGTTTTAAATGGTATTATTAAAAGAAGTTCAGAACATTATATTTAACTTCCTGGCGATTTACCCCCAACAGAGAAAGGATGAAAAGATAAAATGAAGTTATTAATGTTTCATCTGCAGCCTTTTCCTTTTTTCTGTCACGTAATTGCCAATAAGGTTGCTGTTCCTCACCTTTGCAGCAATGGCACATTAAGGTCTACTGATTTAGCTAATTAAGCAATTTAGATTTGTGTAAAGAATGCAACTGGATATATAAAATATAATCAACTGATGTTGTGAGCTGCTTGTCTCTTTGCTTTCTTAACAATTAGGCAATATCTGTGCTTTCAGTGCAAAGCATATAAATAATTGAAGGTAGCTAGTGAAGGCGTTATGCAATTACAGTTTGAGTATGTTCTCAGTTTTTTGCAAGACTATTCACCTACTAGCTGCTGTCTACAACAATATTAACCCTGCATCTGATTCTTTTTATGTCAGTCTCCATATTTAAAACTTTGCTTTATGGTTTTCATACTCATCAGAGGGAGAAATATATCTGTTTTACTGTGTATTTTGAGATGTCTTCTAGGTTTCAATTTGGCTGGTGTTATAGGTTGCATGAAAAAATGTTCGAGAAAGTGCTACTCATTTTTAACAGATCCACGTCATAGATTGTGCCTCAAGAGAAGTGAAATGTTTACATTAATGCTTGGATTTGTAAAGCCATTTGAAATTGTTTTCATAATCAGAACTGTTGACAAAGCTGAAAAAGCTTGTTATCCTTTGTTCTCGAGAATTAAATGAATTTAAAGAGAGAGGCTGTCATACTGACTTGTGGAATAGTATTAATAACTATTTTATTTAATCTTATTATTGGTGCAAGAATAATGAAACTGAAAAAATAACAAGAGGATCATTCAGCTTCAGTTCTGTTTCATACACCAAGAAAATTTAACACTCCCTTGCTTATCACTTTTTGTGATAAGTACAGAATTCCATTTTAATAATGTTAAGAGATTTCTGGGATGCCACACCCAATAACCTGCATTGCTGTGAATAATCCTCACCCATTTTGGAGTTCAGTTTAATTTCTTTGGCACTAATATAAAATTGACTTGATTCTTTGGAGGATTTAAGAGATTCAAAACTTTTAACCTATCAACTGTTAGAGCATAACTTTTAACTTATCTGAAACTTCACATTTCTAGCTGTGCAAATGCTCAAGTGAATATGTGCTGTGAGGTTTGTGATTTCTAAGTTCTCCTAATGTATTCTGGAAAAGTATGGAACAGTTTCCTCCAATTAAACAAAACTTGATTAATGTTTTTCAGTGTGAAAAAAGGAGCTGATGTGGCAGGTTTGTATCCCAAAGAGCTGATAATGAGAGGGCTGTGTAAAATCACACGTTCTATAAGGAGGTAGTAGTTCTCCACTTTTTCAGATACAGTAATTAACAAGCATCAAATGAAATTAGCAGCGGACTCATTTATGGAGGATTTCACAGAATACCTCCTTAAGCTAGGGAAGTCCTTTCTGACAGTTGCTGTGAATGCTGAAACTTCACGTAGAATCTAGGAGACACTGGAGAAGTGCCCAGAAGAGACAGTCTTGCTATATCTATGATGCCTGTAGGAACCACTTTGCCTTAGCTGCGAAAGGTCCCTCAATTGCAGGACGGAAGCGCTGGAAAATGTATTTTACCTAGTGACCCCGCTGTGATCTCTTCTGTGTATGTTCCTTTTGGCCACTGTCAGAAATAAGATCCTGACCAAAGCTGACTGGCTTTATGCATGTAGGTAGAGATGAGGGTATATTCAGTATTGCTCTGCTTGCCTTAACACCAATGGAAGTTCTGTCGATTAATTGGAAAAAAGGACACTACTGACCATAGTAATCTCTAGAACTTGAGAGCCGTGTTCCATTTTTGAAAGCATTTGATAGATTGCTTTTTGCTAGAAAATACTAACTTTGGTGGATGAAATCAGTATTTTAATTCACATTTTGGGAGCAGAAACTTTTTATTTTTTTATCCTGTGAGGTTTCTGATATAGCAAACCTTTATTGTGTTGTCCTGCACAATATCATGTCATCTGTAATTTAACGTGGAACAAATTGTTAGCGTAGGAGATGCAGTTAAAACAGAAGTCGTAAAGGTATTTGCTTAATTGAGGCCCAAGTCTTGCCTTTTATTGGCATGAGTGGGAGTAGAGCAAAATCCTGACAGTCCTCATGAAGTATCCTATTTAAATCCAAGTGACACAGCAAATGCTAAAATTGACCAGGAGGCATTGTGCATATGAATACAGGAGTATGTTTAGGCTGTCTTATACAGCACTTAACGTTTGAGGTTTCCTTCTCTTTGCCATATTTCTGGAGTCTTGCAAACTCCCTTCTTAACCACCTGCAGACAGCCACAGCAGCTGAAGCGGGTTTGCATCATCCAAGAGGAATGACCTGGTGCTGTGCAGAGCTCTTCACAACTGCCTATGTAAATGGGGCTCCTGTGGTTACCAATAGTGCTTGCTTCCAGACGTTTTTATGAAAGAAGGATATCTTTTTGGTTTTGCTTTTCATTATTTTTGAGAAGCGAGCTCAGTTTAACTGCCAAAAGAAAGAAAGGTCTGTAAGGAAGTTGGCTTAGAAAAATTGGCAAAAGAGAGGCTAAGTAAAACACAGAAAATAGCTCATAGCTTAAGCTTGCTTTGACCACTGGAATTTCTTTTCTATTGTAATTTATTGCCATCAAAATTTGCAAGTCTGACTAACGTCTTGGATTAGTGACACAAGCATGGTTTGCAAAACCTTGAAAAGCCTGGTGGCAATGTTAATGTCAGGTTGATAGCAGTTGTAAAATTTAACATCAAGCACACTCACAAGGATTAGTTTAAAATCTGCTGTCATGAAATAGCAGAATACAGTGAGGTACTTGATAGCTTGCATGAGCTACTGATAGGGTACACAAACATTTTCCCTTAACCACAAAAAATAACCACGGAGGATGTTAAACTCCACCATCTCAGCACCAGCATCCACTATTATTTGATGCATTCTAGGAAGCACAAGTTTATTGTGGTGATAAATCATCCTGAGTTTTTCCACAGTGTTATAGTTCACAAAGCATAACCCATTAATTTATATGAATTCAGTGTTTGGCTTCACTTTTGTGGTATCTTGCCTGGTTTGTGGTATCTATTTTTACTTGTTCTGTTTTTAGCTAAGCACAGAATTTGGCTCGGCTTTACAGAATCCATTGCAGAAATGAAAAGTAGATGATTTTGCAATTTTTGAAAGTTAAAGTCTTCTTTTGCTGTATTGCTTTGCCTTCGTTTTCCTTCCTACACCCACCTCAAAATAAAAGACAACAGTAATCAGAAGAGAGGAAAACTTTGGAATTTTCAGCTTTCCCCTTGCTTTCTGCTTCTCAGTTACATAAGGTTACATTAGCACCAGAACATCACCTTCTACATATACGGTAGGTTTTTATGTCCTCCTATGCTCCGTGAGACTACATTTCTTTTGCACATAAGGTGTCTTTCCACTTGCCACTTTAGATTTACTTGAGATGGAATTTTATATTGAAAAAACACCAAGAATTTACAACCAAGTAGAGTTTTAACAGTTTGTCTTCCTAATTACATGGATATTCTGGTAGTATGATATTTTCAGTCAGAGGAAAAATATTTGCATGGATGGAGATGGTATGGTATGGTTTGGCAGAGAAGAGACCACCAAACATAGTGAGAAGTTTGCATGAAGAGAAGGGGTTGCTGTCTGAAGTGAGATATCACATGTCATTTTTGTTTTTGAGAAGAAGCAAAAAAGATAATTCAGCAAACACATGGGAATAATTGTAGGCTCATGTGGTGGTTTAAGGCCCTCTGGTAACTCAGCATCACACAGCCATTCGCTCACCCCTCTTCTGGGCAGGATGAGGAAGAGGATTGAAAGAATGTAAACCCCACGGCTTGAGATAAGAACAGTTTAATAACTAAAGTATAATATAAAACTACTACTAGTAATAATAATAATAATGATAAATGGAATAACAAGAGGAGAGAATATAAAACTAAAAAGGGAAAGGAAAAAAACCCAATAAACAGCAGTGATGCACAGTACAATTGTTCACCACCTGCTGACCAATACCCAGTCTGACTTGAGCAGCGATCTGGCCTACCAGGTGACTCCCCCCAGTTTATATACTGGGCATGATGTGCTGTGTTATGGAATACCCCTTTGGCTGTTTAGGTCAGGTGTCCTGTCTCTGCTTCTTCCTGGCTTCCTGTGCCCCTCTGCACTGGCAGAGCATGAGAGACTGAAAAGTCCTTGATTGGGGTAAGCACTACTGAGCAACGACTAAAACATCAGTGTGTTATCAGCATTGTTCTCAGACTAAAGCTGAAAACACAGCACTGCACCAGCTACTAAGAGGGAGAAAAGTAACTGTTACAGCTGAATCCAGGACAGCTTGCCGCAGTGACAGCATTATAAGCTGTTTTGTATCATTTAAAAAACCCGTTGGAACTGTCAGGAAATATTCATCCCCGGAGTTTCTCATTCCATCTTGTGAAGTGAGTTGCTTTGGCCCAGAACTTTCTTTTGAGGGCTTCATCTCTTCCAGCGAAGCTGCATCTACTCATGTCTCCCATGGAATGTAGAGGGCCTCCTTTGCATTGCCATGTGACACACCAGACCAGAAAAATTGTGTTTTCTTCTCCCATATTTATTCTATATTCTCTCTGTGGATAGCTTAATTACTCAGTTTTCTCTTTAGTGATATTTATAACAATTGGCTGCTTATTCCAGGTACATATTGCCTTGCTAGGTAAAGCAGAACCCTCTTTTCCAAGGAAATTCCAAATCTTTCCTTCTTATGTCTGTCTCTCATCTCATCAGTTTACTCCCTTCATCCTTCATTATGTGTGGGAGCATGTTTTCTACCTTCACTGCCAAAAGAAGATGCATGAGGCTATGTGGTTTTTTATTGCCATTCTACTTTGTTGCAGAACAAATGTCTATCATTAGTCTTCAGCAAAGAATGCTTTTATTTTAAAATTGAATATCATGGTAGTGTAGTTAGCCAATATGTTTATTTATGTTGTAAATCAGGGAAAGTGGGAATCAAAAAGGTCAAATTCATTCTGTCAGACACAAAATCACTTGGTGAGGCTTCAAATTACTGCACATGGAGTCTTTAGTGAATAATGTATAGAAACTATTTATACAATCTCTAGTGCAACTTCTATATTGTGATAGTGTTCATAGTACAGATAAGTTTTCTTCACCTCATTGAAGAAAAGCATTGTAGGTCCTGCTATTATTTCACATTTTTCATAGAAGAGAATAGAGATTAGGTACTATATTAAAAGGCACACATAGCTGAAAAGGACTATAATTATATGTAATTTCATAAGAAAATATTTTTACTAATCCTGTATTTCATATTTTATGTTCATTCTAATTAGTTCAGTTGAGAAATATTAAATACTAATTTTGCCATGCCTGCCAAGATACCTGAAGGGTTATTTTAAAATATATTATTAATGGGACTGGATACAATGTGTGTGGTTCCTTAATGATAATTAATTCGCTCAGGAGAGAGTCCTAATAAGCAGAGGTAAAAACAGAATTTGAGACAAAAGCACTCTGTTTGGTTGGGAAGTTCATCTGTTTTCCAGTGTAAGCTCACTAGGTAGATAAATAATTCCAATCAAACTGTTTTGTGTACCTATCAAAGAGTGTTTTATTGGTATTCCTTAAACCGTAGGTGAAATTTTATCATGAAAAATTACACATATACTTCATAAATATTTCCAAGATTAAAGCTAATTTGCTAGGCCTGCTGGTATGATCACAGTTCATTTACTTTGATTGCACTTATTTTTTTTGCTTTGTACCTAACTATTTCACTGTTATGGCAGGTAGGTGATATTGATTTCTTGCTGCAAGAGTACTTAAAAGCTTTTGTGAAAATTAAATGAGTTTTTATGCACAGCTGCCAATTTCATTTTGACTATTTTAAAGTATCTACTTGAGTAATAGGAGATAACTTTTATTTCACTGAAAATACTAATTTGGTTTTATTAAAGTTTAGCAGTTCAACAAAAAAGAAGCCTGGAGAATATTGCATTAAATATTAATAGGCTTTCCTGTCAGGATATTGGGGGGTTTGTTTAGTTTTAAGTAATATCGCATCCCTTCAGGCTGCTAAATTATTCTTATGGACGCTGCTATTTTGTCCTAAAGTGAACTATAAATTCACAGTGCCTGTTCTCATTGGTTTGTTATGCTACATGATTTCAATGATTTCTGTTGTATTTCTGATTTAACTCTAAAGAAAAATGTAGGCATGCAAATAACTGTCTGAATACAGGCCCATTGAATAACAATAGCATTATTTATCTATTTCTTGAAAAATATTTACAGCCATTTTTTAAAGCTTTATAAAAAGGGGATAAAAGCTCAGTCGTACTTGCTGCACTTGTTATGCCCCAAATTGTAATGCTGAAAAATATCATTCTGTAGATAGCTGCCAGCTTCTCCTTCCTGAGACAAAGCAGGAAATTATCCATGTTGTTTATTGTAGTGCTGTTAAATCAGCTAGATGGATCCAAGTCTTAGTCTGAAATAAGGTCATACATGAGTTGTCTTTTAAATCGTCTCTTAGAGCCTCTCAGCTCTCATGTGCTCACTGTTTATGCCCAAGTACGCTATTAACTGTCCTGCCCCAGACAAAACCAGCAAAAGCATGTGAACAGAAATGATTAATCCACATAGTATTCTTTGGCTGTGGGATTCAGGTTTCTTGATTAAAAATTTTGCCCTTGATTTCTAATGCTTTAATTGAAAATGAACCCAGATTTCTGAGTCAGACAAAATATGCCCTGGTGAAGAAGATAAAATCTCACAGTGATAATGTTACAGCTGGCGGCTGTGCAGCCTACACCAGCTTCTGTTCCACCATGATAGCTGTTTGCCAGCAAGCAGCATCAAATCACTTAAAGTACCTTCTGGGCTGCTTTCATACTGCGGTTTAAATAGTTTTGGAATACCAGCAGGTTTTCTCATGGAATGGTGCTTTTCCCACTTCTAAATATTTTTTTTTATGCATTTTTTGTAAGTAAAAGTTAAATAGGGTTCTCTTTTGTGTAATTTTGTCATACTGTTAGAAAAGCTGAAGCCTGAGGAGCAACTTTCTGTTATGTTTTAAAACTAATGAGGCACTTTTAATCTGATTCAATTTGCAAGTTTGTTCCACGCTCGTTCCACTGTGAATGTTTTCACTTGCTGCCCCATGCCTTGTCCCAGTTTTCTTAGCTGTGTTTGCTGAAAAAAACCCACATACTTTGTCTGCTAGAAGTAAATACCTGTGTAGCTACTATCAGGTCCACTGAGGGTTTAAAAGTAAGGGCACTTGGCCTAAGATTTGGCAAATGAAAACAAGTAGCATCTAATGGAAGATACATAGTTCTGGATTATTATACAGAAAGATGGTCTGTTAAAAAGTGCATATTTCACTGAATCACAGCCTGCCTGGTTTGGAAGGTACTTCTGAAGACCATCTAGCTCAACTTCTCTACTCAAAGCAGGATTAGCCAGAGCAGGTTGCCCAGGACTATGTCCACTTAGATGAGCACCTCCCAAGATACTCTGAAGATGGAGACTCTACAACATCTCTCTGCAACCTGTTGTAGTGTTCGACCACCCTCATGCTAGAAAAAGTGTTCTCTCATGTTCAGATGGAATCAAGGTGAGGCTTCTTATAGTTTCCTAGCTCCTTCCTTCTGCCCTTCTTGAAGATGGAGTGTGGTTTGCTTCCTACCAGACGTCAGCAACCTCTCCCTGTTGCCACGACTTTTTAAAGACAACTTTTAAGGGTGGCCTTGCAACAACATCAGCCAGCTCCGTTATTAACTCTTAATAACTCTTTATTGCATCCCATCTGGTCCCATGGACATGTGGGTGTCCAGTTTAAATATTCCTTAACCCAATCATTCTCCACTTTGAGAAAGTTTTCATTGCTCCACACTTCCCCCTGGTTTCAGGATTTGCAGATTCCTGAAGGCAGATTTTAACCTTCTTTACCAAGGCAGAAAAGGTACTGAGCACCTCAGCCTTTCCCATATCCTTTGTGTCCAGGGCCTGCATGCATTCAGCAGCTGGCCCACATTTTCCCTTGTCTTCATTTTGCTGTTCATGTAAAAGACCTTTTCACCTTCGATATTCAATTCTGGGTTGCTTTGGCTTTTCTAACCCCATCCTTGCAAGCTTAGAGTGTCTCTGTATTTCTCCTGGGTCATCTTGACCCTGCTTCCACATCCTGTACACTTCCTTTCTGTGCTTGAGTTTTGGCAGGAGCTAGTTATTAAGCCATGCAGACCGCCTGCTGCCTTTGCTTGTGTGAATTGCCATAGTCCAGGCTGGAGGTAACAAATGAAAAAAAAGATCATTGCAAACATTTCCTTATGCAAAGATGTAAGTTTGAGTGGGATTATAATAGAGAAAGAAAGTTAAGGTTAAAAGAAGGAATATTTTGAGATATTGCTGCAGGCAGTGCAGTAGAATATCTTATGAAAATCTTTTAAATATGTCAAAATAATTGAGTGTAGATACAGTAATGATTTGTTGTAAACATAACCCTCTAGAAGGTTATAGGGTGTTATATACAAGATTTCAAATGGTTTTAAAATATTTGCTGTCATTTACAATGTGACTTTCAAAACCTTAAGCGCAAATAGCTTATTTCAGTTAAAAAGGCTTCATAATAAAAGCAACCAGTGTTGAGGTGGGTGAATGAGTAAGATTAATGAACCCATCCTCAAGTAAGCACAAGCTGTCACCTAACCAAATACAGCATACCTGCCTATGATGGAAAAGAAAATGGGAAGATTTAAATGATCAATGGTGGTTGCCAGCAGTGGTTAGAATGCCAGTTCAGAAAAGCAGAGTAGGACATATTGGCCAGGAAATGGGGAAGAAACAGTCATTTTGACTTTCTTGTTTTCATTATGTTGAGATCTGTTCTACTACCTGCACATGGCAATCCTCAGTGGATGCCATAGAATTAATATTACTTTTACCACAGTACTAAATGTAAGCAAGGACCAGGACCCTAGCCAGCAGCACTTAGGAATTTTACACGTGAATGATGGAGGAGCATAATATTGGAGATAAGAGCTGATAAAAATGAGAAATGGTCAAATGGAAATAGGACATGAAGACAGTTTGTATCTAATAAGATGGAGGAGCAGGGGGTTGTGGGAGTGACTTACAGACAGGGTTACATGGTGATTCAAAGGGCTTAAGAAACTGATTCTTGCAGATGCACTCTGAGCAGTTGTGAATGTAGTAAACTGTATTAGCTAAAGAAATGAGAAAGAAAAAGGACAGAGAAATAGAAGGTTTAATAAAGAAATTTGACATTATCAGATCTGAACCTGGCTTTTCACTATAAATTAGTCCGATAGAGAAAATGGTGAGGTACCAAGAAGATGTAAGTGTATAATTGTCCGTGTGTATAAAATGTATGAGAAGGCCGTAGAAGAATGAGATTATATTTGGGAGTATATTTTACATAAAAATAACAGGACCGTGAAGTATTTCATTAGTAATTGTCAGGAAAATCAGCAGCTAAAAGAAATATGCAATTTTTTTAAATGGATTTCTTTAGCTCCCTCCCCTTCCACAGCTACAATAAAAAGTGATGCATAGTGGTGCAAAGTGATAAAGAATGTTATCATGTATCAGTGAAGCATATATTACAGGATGCTCATGGTTTGCAGCCTTAGGGTTGAACACGCTTCTCTTACTGAAAGGTCAAGAGGCCACAAAGTGTATTTTGATGTACTTTCTCTGCCATGTTTTGTCTTACTTTTTGTACAAAATAGAAAAGGAACGCAAGTTACACTGAAGACTCCAACAAGGATAGCTAGCCCAGCAGTGCAGAGCCAGCACTGCTGAAACCCAGAAGCAGGCAGAACCCAAGGTGCTGTGGGAGAAGGGCTTCTCCAGTTTTACCCACAGCTCTCTGTGGACCTGTGAGAGAATAATTTCTTCTATGGCCTGCATGGGAAGGAAGAGGGGGCAATGCTTTCAGGTTCACACATTCTGCACTGGCCTTCCGTGCTGGCTGTGTGGGTGAAGAATCAACTCATTGCAGGGAAGCATGTGCCATAAGCAGGCAGTGATTTCCAATGGGAGTCATGGTGCTCTGCAAGGCAGCTGAGCAGCTGGGCTCCCTCTCATCACTCCACTGTGGCCAGCAGAGCCTCTTGAGCAGCTGCACTCAGGACAAGGCAGAAGCTGCTCACATGGGTCATCCCAGACCCACTGCGTTGTGTATGACATAAGACGTCTTTCATGCAAGTAATTCTGCTTTAGTTAGTGGATTTATATGGCCTCCAGCTGTAGAGTTGATTTTAAATTATGGGAAATATTCCATTTGTGTTTGAAACTTCTAATTTTTTCCTAAATATTTAGGCATAGCAACTAATTTTGAATAATAAAGTTTGTATTCTTTGGGCTTACTGTACATAAACTACTCAGAAGTTGTGACATAGAATACTAAGTTTAACAATGTCGGCAAACAAACTTGACAGTGTACTGAGTCATCAGATTCTCAGCTGATGGTATCACTAGCTCAGCCACTCGGAAAACATATCATTGTTTAGGAGTTTGTTGTTCTAACAAACCAAGTCATAGTTACTATTTTTGTTCTGATTCAGAACTTTGTCATCTGTTGTAATCAACAAAAGCTTAAAACTGAAATATTTCTCTGATTTTTTCTTCCCCTATATTGCCTATATAAGGATTTGTTGCATCTGGGTTGTGCATGAGAGTTTGGCTCATGATGTATTGGTGTTTTTTTCAGAGAATTTTTACTTTAAGGAACAAGGAAAAATCCATCAATATGGTCTTTTTTGGATGGATGCTCTCCAGCAAAGAAAAGTAACAACATAGTGATGCATTTTATCTTATTTTAATTCAGTGTTACAAAACTTAAATTGCCAGCATGCGCAGCCCTTAAAACTTAAGGACAACTTCAATCTATTGAGTTGCTAAGGATCTAGAAATTTGGAAACTGTTAGAAGGAATTAAAATTATTTAAATAATCCAAGGTTTCTTTTGAATTTACAATGGGGAAGATTCCTAGGTGATAGAGCTCTGTAAATGACAGAATTTTCAACAGCAGATGATTTAATGAGGAAAATCTACAGGTTAATCCCTGCTACTCAACATTGCCATATCCTAAGAACCTCTCCAGAATGTAACAGGCTTCTAGTACTTTCTCTAAATTACTCCATTTTCTTTGGAACATGAAGACTGTGGATTGGACTTACTCTGTTAGGTGCAGGTTAAGCATTTGATGTGGTCAAATAACCCTAAGTGTTTGAAGTTTTATATAAATTCTACTTCACTGCATTGCAATGAGACACTCTTGCTCTGTTCAGAATCGAAGGCAGGGGAAATAAGATGTAGGATTTTTAGGTCTTTCTTTTTTTTTATTATTCCTTGGTAATAACTCGGTCTGACAGTAAAGAAAAGCCATAGAAAACATAATGGAAAGGGAGGACAGGGAGTGGATGAGTGTGGTCCTTAAACTGAGTCCTCTCCCAGCTTTCACGATCAGGCTCTGGCCCGCTTGCCTCATTACATGGATTTGTTACGTGTATGGAATGAGTGTATGCAGTTTAGATTCAGGGTATATGGTGAGCTACTCTGCTGCTGCTGCTTCACAGCACAGTGAAGGATATTCAAGATCATCTTTTGGATAAAGGTTGTCCCATCACATTTTGTAGGAGTAATAAATGTACAACCAAAGATTTATTCTTTTCTTCAAAATTTTGGTGCTCTTAGCTGGCAAGGTAATTACAGAGAAACATTTAAAAAAATCTTTTGAGGACAGTTAGATGTGAAATTCTCTTTTCATTTTTTGAAGTATGTGAGTTATCCAGTGGCATTCCTGGGCAGGACTTCTTAGAGGTCTGCTTCCGTGGTTGTCTGAATTCTAAAGGACTTTGTGCTGCCAGCCAGTGTGTAGGAAACAGGGCTTTGACTACAGTACCCCCCCTTGGGCATTAAATAATAATTTAAAATCACCATTAGTATAACACAGAATTCAAAATATTTTTTAACCAAAGAGCAGCTTAGGGAAAGCTTTGGTTTGTCTTAAGTGTAGACAAAAAAGATAAATAGACACAGCCATCACCATGGTCTCTGTTGAGCTCCCTGAGATTGGTAGAAAGGGTTGATTATTTTTCTGTCGTTCAGTCCTAATCAGCAGTTACACTAGCGTCTGTTAGTGCACATCTTGTGACACCTCTGCTGCTCACGGCTGCTGTTTCCTTTTGAAGAAACATCATTGTTTTCCTAATGCAGCAACTTACAGGATCCTATCTTGTGCTGATGATTTTGCTGCGCTTATTATGTGGTGTGTATATATGTAACCCTTCAGTGACAGGAGCACTCATTTCTAATTTAGAATTTATTGTTGTTTCCAGTTTTTGAGAATAAGGCAGCAGCAGGTGACAACCTGTACTTCATTACTGCCATTCCATAATTTAACAGCATTGGATTTGCACCAGAGCTGGCCTTCTTTTCAGAGATCACTTTGTCCAACACTGCTTGCCATTTAGTATTTCAGGAAGAATAGGGAATAGCAGGGACAGTTTTGAACCCATATTTCATGGCAAACTGGCTAAAACTCATGCACACTGGAACTGCGGTTATTTCTTTTCCTTAGTCTTCATTTGTGGATTTAGACAAATAAACAAATAGGGAACACAAGTGGATGTGTCCACATATGTGCTGTTAACCACTGGCAAAAATAAGGTCTTTCAAGATAATGAAATATGAGTAAACTGTTTGGAATTATCTCACTTTTTCTGAAAGTACCTGATTGGAGAGAAAAAAAAAGGGTTTGAAATTTTGGTTGGGATACAAGTTTGTTTGTTTGTTTTCAAAATTAGTTGTTTCCTTTAAAGCCTGTAATTATAAATATTTAGATTATTTTTTTACAAGGAGAACATATAGTTCCTTCTTAAATCATCCCAATTTGTATTAGCTTCAGCTTCTAAACTAAATGAATGTAGTACTGCTGGTATAGAAATACAATCTCAGTCAATTAAAATAGTCATACTTTCTTGTAAGTAGATAGTGGAAGCGCTGTGTGAATGATAAATACTTTACCTGGGACCATCTGGATTCTTGCCAGGAATTCAAGACTGTTATCAAGACCTTTCTTCCAATTATTTGGAATAAAAATTGGTTTAGGATTAAATGTCTCTTTTAGCAGCACCTAACTATGATATCAGGAGAATGGTTCAGCCATTCACACTTTTAGGTATTGTAATTTTGCCCACTTGACATTAAGCCTCTTTGTATGTTTCCTACTCTTCAGCAGCTGTTAAACTGGGTGTATTCAGAGTTTCAAAGGTCATCATTTTAATTTGTGTTTTCTTGAGAGCTCAGTTACTGATAACTTATTTATGATTTAATGAGCAAATCCATCTTCCTTTTGCTTGACAGGATGTGCATGTAGGGAACCTTTGTAGTCTATTCCATCCTCAGTGAACTTGATGAGACAGGCTTTCTCTGACTATGATTCAGGAGAGTTCTCAGGTTCTGTTTCCACAATATGCCACTAATACATTTTTATATACTTTTTCCTTAATCTCTTTCGCTTTGATGAATTTTATCTTACATTATTTTATTTTTACATTATTCTATTTTTGCATTTTGCTACTCATAGCTTATTTTCAGAACATTAGGGATGGGGGGTACCACAAGTTGGGGCAGTTATACCTGAGCCTTGAGTCTTTACCAAGCAGGTAAAAAAGGAACTCTGGTACTGTAAGAATCAAGTAGGGATAGGTAGTAGAATGAGAAATTCTCCAGATGTTAAAAAAACCCCTGTTATATTTGTGCTAATGACCACGAAGGTGCAATAAATTTAACCCAGTTGCAGTGCAATAAATTGAATTTAGTTACTGTTCTTGTATGTTCACATGTAAGACTGGTGTAACTCAGACTGCTAATGCCAGTGTGCCAGGAATAAAGATTTTCCATTAATAGTTGTTGCAGAAGTTCCATGAAAGGGGTTTCAAATTGCAGTAAACATATCTGAGCCTGACTGCTTGCTGTTGACAAGAAGTATTCCCAGTCTACAGGGCAAATTCATTCAAAGGTCTAGTAGACATTCCCATTTGAAATGCTTTCCCAAGTATGAATAAATTAATTCTTACAGTATCTGGAAAAGTAAACAAATAGTAGCCCATTTAAACTGTGGGAAAAGCAATTTAGGCAGATGAAGTTATTTGTCACAAAGAAAAGCTGTATCAGAGCCAGAAATTGAAGCCAGATTTCCTCACAGCATGTCCTGCTTTATTAAACTTCCCTCCCATGGTTGATATATGTCGTCACATGCTATTGTCCATCAGTATTTCCACTTCGGATATTATGAACATTGAAATAAGTTATTGGAATACAGCATCTCCCTGAAGGTGACCCTTCAGTCCACCCACTATAATGCTTGAGCTATAAGGGTGAAACCACAAAGTACAGAAGTGAATTATCGACTACTAGATTAACCACAGAAGTAGGACACAACACTTCGCAAGTGTCTTATTTACTTTTCAAAACAGTTGTTTTCATAAACAGTTTGTGATGCTTGTGTATACAGAATAAAAGTTCTTTTCAAAGAGTGAATGTGTTAAAAATTCTTTTATTCAGAGTTCATACTTCAATGTATTTGTGCAGTAGGGAACCCTTTGTACCTTTTTAATTGTTATTTTCTCTAGATGTTTAAGTCAATTACAGCTGAGCAGTTACACTCTGGTACCTTTTGTTAAGTTTGGAAAGGAAGAATTATGGAACGCAAAGTAAAGCAAGCAGTTTGAGCCCTCAGAATTAAACTCCCTTTTCTTGTGATGACAGAAGAATGTTCTGATGTCAAGGCTGATCACTTTAAAAATAACTGTTTAAAAATAAACCCTTAAATGATTTTTCTTTTTAAAGCTTTTTTTGGTTGTTGTTTCTGAATAGATGAGCTTTTATTTTTGGATGCTGATGCTTAACATCTAAAGCTTGTTTATGAAGCTCTCACTACTTCTCCATAAAAGCAAGGAGCTGTACCAGTGGAGTTTTTTAGCTGATGTAATGTTGGATTCTGTTAGCCACCATCTTATCTCCTGATGTCAGAATTCAGAGAGAGGTGCTTTCACCAGACAAGGTGCCAAAGATTATAACATAGTTACGGTATTTCCAGCCAGGTGTATAAAAATAAAATTCAAGTATAAAAATTAAGAATCTTACTTTATTCCCGGATTCATGGCTACTACTGCTAAGTTTCCTTTGAAACAATAGTAATGGTCAGATTGTTCCATTGAAATTTAAAGTCATTATACATTGACTATGATAGTTGTTGAATCAGCAATATCTACCCTTTAAGAATGAACTGATAAATATAGATTTCTTTTTTTCTTCTCAGATTTCTGACTGGGGTCAAGTCCAAGTTAAGTACTTCTAAAAACTAAATAAATAATGTTTCATAATAAAAGGAAAACACATGGTGTGAAAACATCTTTTCTGTTCAAATACATAAATTCTGTTCTGGCCATTGCAAGTTGCATCACCAGCAGCCTGACTCCTTTACTCAGTTTGGATTGGAATTACTCCACTTTGAATTGGCGTCTGACTGATTTTGTTATAGAAATTGTAGCTCTTTTGCAGCATGATGCTAAAGGGCTCCTCCAGCTTTAAATTTTCTTGAGTGGCTTCCAAACCCACAAGGGCCACCAGAGTAGCTGCAGATACCAATGATTCTGAGCTATTCTCTGGTCCTCAAATGAATCCTACTACCATGTGCCCATGTGTATTTGCCCCAAAACACAGTGTTGTTATTTGTTAGTTATAAAGCAACAACAAGATGTTGTTACGTAGAATCATAGAATAGAATCATAGAATAGTTAGGGTTGGAAAGGACCTTAAGATCATCTAGTTTCAACCCCCCTGCCATGGGCAGGGAC
>WYDI02033397.1:0-71987 GCA_009867235.2 Psittacus erithacus | reverse complement strand
CGCTTCTTTTGATGCAGCCCAGGATATGGTTGGCTTTCTGGGCTGTGAGCGCACACTGCCGACTCATGTTCATTTTCTCATTGACCAACACCCAAATTCATTCCCTTACATCTGCACTATAATCTGCCTTTGGGGTTCTGACCATACCTTATCTGTAAATGTCACTTTCTTCATTACATTTATGTAACACTTGTTTCCTTGCTAGGTTTGACTTCTCAATGGTTAAACCTATATTGGGTGCTTTACAAAATGTATTAGGATGTTCTGTGTTAGAAGAACGTAGACAGCCACTTCTATGCTACAGGATTAAAAAATGGATTTATATTCTTAACTGATTATTAGTGACCATATTCATTTTATTAAACCTCACACTTAATGTTATAACTGAATTTATAATCTGGTCTCACACAGATTACTCTGCTCGTAATTCTCCCATTCCAGTATATACGGAAACCCCTTGTCAGGAAAAGCAGTTGACTTAAGTTAGATTGCAAAAGGACTACTTAAGACCAAAAATGCATGCAAGACCACTTCTTTTTTACTTCCAGTGGAGCAAACCAGGAATGATGATGAACCAGTATTTACGTATTACATAAATGATGGTGTTTATGGTTCTTTTGCAAGTAAATTGTCTGAGAAACTGAATACTATCCCAGAGGTTCACAAGGTGAGTCCTTCTGTATTCTTCAGAGATAGTCCTTACTATCCTTATATTTTGTTGTATATTTAACTCTTCATATGTATGTAGTTGCTTATACTATTATATTATATATTATATTATAGTAATATAGTAGTATTTTTAAAATTATCCTTAAGTACATTTGAAAATTTTCTTATTCAATAAACTGAAGCCTGGATTACCTGGATCATTCCCGTACAGAAATACAAGGAAGATGAGCCTCTGTTTGCAAGCAGCCTTTGGGGTCCATCCTGTGATGAGCTTGATCAAATTGTGGAAAACTGTCTTCTTCCCGAGTTGAGCGTTGGAGATTGGCTGATCTTTGATAACATGGGTTCTGGTACCTTAGGTGAACAGTCTACCTTTAATGACTATCAGAGGCCACTGATTTACTACATGATGTCTTTCAGTGACTGGTAAGGAAATTGTCTTGATAATGGCAAGTTTTCTCTTCCAGAGGGTATGCTTATAGCAAAATGTAAATCATATTTGATGGTGAATACAGGAAGATGGAACAGAGTACAAGAAGGTGCCTTTTTAGTTCATGGGTGTTTGTTTTTTTACTGCTGTCTGACTTTAAGACTAAAGAGCTGTGATACCATGCCTGCTTTGCTTCAAGGTTGACAAGAGAAAGCAAAATACCACTGTGCTCACAGTCAACATTAGGTAATTGTCAAGCCTTTTACTGTTTGACATCAATCTCTGAGCTTTCCTAATACTGGTAATTGCAACTTGTGTACACTGTTAGCACTGTCACTGTAGGCAGGAAGGGCAGTGAGGCTGTTGTGGAGATAGTGAGAATTGGGGAACCTGTTCCAATATTGAGGCAGCCAGGGCCCTGTGCTTCTGCCAGTGCAGTTGTGGCCTTCCTGTGCCTGCTGAGTATGGCTGACGGTCCCTGCTGCTGAGACTGGTGGCAACCTGCCCAGGGCAGCAGACTTAAATGCTTCTGATATGAAATTGTACATGGTAACACGTTATTACAACTCTCACTGTTGTCTGCTGCAGGGATGAGATGCAAGACGCTGGAATTGCTTCAGACACATTGATGAAGAACTTCTTCTTTGTGCCTTCATGCATTCAGCTGAGCCCAGAAGACCGCTTTTCCACTGCAGCTTAAACAGGCATTAACGCTTCATTTAGACCTGCAGTTGCAAGTCTGTAGTTTGTCTGGTCAACATTCCAGTGTGGAAGAAATGGAACAATCTCAAATTCAATTCATTCTCTTCAAAACTTGAAAAAAAATTAGTAATAGCTAATGGGGACCAGGCAAAACAAGCTACAGCTACAATTCATGGGGGGGTGGGAGGGTTAGATAATGGTGTCCAAATTTAAAATCAAGTTCATTCAACCCCTGAGCGTTTAAATATGCAACAAAATGGATGACTTAGTGGAGATGGAAACCCATCACTTGGGTTCTTCAACAGTTTACATACAAGTACACAGTTTTTATACTAAGGATTCCTGTTAGAAAAGTCTTGTAAAGTTATTGTCTTTCGCCCAGATATATCAAATGTCAGTGGGAGACCAGTGTGACTTCATTAGATGTTTAGTGTATTTAGAATGTGTAAATTTGTGCTTTGAACTGTAGTTTAATAAATGTAAAATTGCATCATAGTATTTGTTGTATTTGACCCTTGATGTATCCCCTGTATGACTGCAATAAAACTTTGTGTAGATTTTATTGTTTTTCAGGCTAACTTTGGGAGGGGCTAGGCAGAAGAGGCAGCTACACAACAGATGTATCAGGAGTGCTTTGAGAAGCTTTCTGTGGTCTAGTCCATTATTTCAGCTTTGTGTTAAACTGAAAAAAATGGAGGTTGATTAAACCTGCATGAAGTGAAAGTCATACAAGTTCCCAGAAGGCAAAAGGGTCACTTGTGGTGTGGTTTTAGTGTGTGGTGTTGAGTTCAGGTCTGAACAGCAAACCTGCACGAGACGCATGTACGCAGGAGCAGTGCTCTTAGCCCACAAGTATTGTCCCCAAGGCAGAACGGTTTAGTCCAGCTCTGCAGGTTGGCACAGAACCTTTAGCTCTGTTCCTTTCTTTTTAATGGCAGTTATTGAATAGTCTGGCTTTAGACTTCAGCTCATTCTGTACATTGCTGACCCATAAGAGAAGGGCTACACCAGTCTTCAGCATGCTCTTGCACTCGATGCAAGTATTACCTCCACAAAGGAAAGGTAAAGCACTCCACTAGAAGTGCAGGTGTCAACTGCAGTGAGTAACGGGACTGCTGAAACTGCTCAGAGCTTTGCTTTGTTACTGGAGCCTCCCAATTTTCTTGGTCTTTATCATTTTTATTTCCCCACTTGCAAACTGTAGGAAGGAGGAGAAGGGCTGTCAGGGCTTTGAAATGATGCGGTAAGCTCTGGATCCTGCAGTCAAAGGAGACTTTCTAAACACTTCAGTTGGAGGTAACATTTCTGCCTTTGGGTTGCAAGTGTATTATTTTACATGAGTGCCAGCTGGTGGGAACTTGAAAACAGAGTCTCAATTTAGACTTGTCAGAACAATTTTACAGGCCAGCTAAAAGAGGTACAAAAGGGCTTGTGTGTTGAAGATGCAGCCTAAAAATTCCTACTGGAATTAAGTGTCAGTGTAGGAAAGGGAGTTAACAGTGATAGTGGGAAAGCTGTGCGGTTTTGTTTTTTTCTTTAAAGTTACCAGCCATACCCACATTCCAAGAAGCGATATGTGCTTGTCTACCAGTTGAGGTCTCATTCTAGACAAAACAGGGACTGCTGCATGGTTTTGGTTAAATACAAGCAAGCTGCCTAAGATAATTTAACAGGATTGATAGAGTGGTCAGAGAAGAAGAAGTCATTGTACTTGAAGACAGTTTGCTATTAAAAACAGCCTGGAGTCTGAACACAGTATGTATTTCAATTTGATTTGCACAAGTTGCCATTCATATTGTAACTGTCATTCACCATTTTACGTGGAAAATGTAAACTGGTTTCTATATAGCACTTGGAACTAAGGCAGCCTGGGGGTGCTCATTTCCAATGGAAGATGCAGGGCTGCAAGCCAAGAAAACATGTTACTAGTGGTGCTGGTTATCCCTTGGGAACAGGAGAGCATGATTCTACGTTCTCATGTGTCTAAGCCACTGCACAGCTGCCTTTTGTTGGCTCAGAATAAAAGCAGATGCCCTAGATCCAGTGTGGGCTCTTGTGCCTTTTCACATACACTCTTTGACCTGCAGGCTGTGCTAGGAGTGGGCTGGCTGGCAGCACTGGTACTGAGCAGGCAATGAGGATCTCTTTAATCCAGGACTGTGGGGCTATGCCCTGAGAGCCTGACACAGGGGTGTCTGCCTGCTCTGCATGCCTGGGAGTGGTGTGTGTCCCCCCTTACTGCAGTTCCTATCCCTGGAATAACAAGCTCTCACCTTACTTTTTAATCTCTTTGTAACTAGAGTCTTTAATCTGAATTAGGGGCATTAATAGGATTGCCCTCTCAGCTGCTCAGGGCAAGGCTAATTGCACTTGTCAGCCTGAGTGAGAGAAGAGCAGCTTTCAGGGAGGTGGCAGCAGGAGCGAGTTCCCCTGCCTTCATCCTGACCAGCAACTCCTCATCATCATCTCTGCACCGAGAGCTGCAGCTCCTGTCACAGGTGGGTCTTCCTCCAGACCATGGTTGTTGCTATTCCCATGAGCTCTATTGAAAGTAGTGCTTCATTTGAGTGTTCTCTGATTGAACTGCTGCAGTGGGCAGTAGTACAGACCACAACCTCTGCCAAACATGCATCGTGTAACAGCAGATGTCCTGCTCTGCTACTTCAATACGTGATAAATACTTGTTGTCAGTCAAAAATGGGAGGGAAAACTAAGGCCCAAGAACTCGTAGCATGACTTGGCGAGCCACACTGGCACGTTTTAGATCCTGACTCTGTGTTTTGCTCAGCTGCTGAACATGAGCCTTCTTCGCAGCATTAGGAGAAAAGTGCAGGTATTTGTGTCACCAATTTATGACACCTGTCGAATGGAAATACCAGCTGTTAAGGTGGTGAAGCAGAGGGGAGCTGATGCTTCAGGTCTCAGCAATGGCAATAGAGCCTGAGGTCACTTGTGCATCTGTGTAAATGCAGAGATGGCAAAGGGCTGTGCTGGGCAGCAGCAGAAGCGATGGACTGCAGCTTCCTCCCAGTAAATCCCCTTTGAAAACAAACCCCAAGTACCCAGTGAGCCCTCTGCAGCTGCTGCTGCTCGGACGCGGTATGTGAAGTGCGGCACTGGGGGATCAGGCCGAGCTGCCTCAGCCTGTGCCCAGTTTTGGAGCTGTGGCAGCCGCGGCTGGCTCCCGGGGCCTCCCTGCCAGCACGCGGAGCTCCAGCAGCCTCTATGGGACCTGGCAGGGGCCAAGGGAGAGTCCAGCCCCAGCCCTCCTTGCCCCCGCGCCGGCCCGGTACCGGCTCAGCGCTGGCCCCGTTACTGAGCACCAGTTGTGTGTTCCAGCAGCAGCTGTGCCGGCGGTCCCCGAAGGGCAGCGAGGCCGTGGAGGAGGGCTGCGTGCTCCAGAGCAGCCGGAGAGCCGCACCCTGCCGCTCACGCTCTGCAGCTGCCATGCAGCGTTTAACCCGTTCCTCCACTGCCCCTGGACGCCGCTCTGGATGTGGCAGCACTGCAGCGGGGTGCGTGATGAGGCTGCCTCTCTCCAGCCCCGGCGGGATGAAGCCCCCAGCAGCCTGGTCTGAACCAGCGCCTGACCCTGGACCAGAGACCTCCCGGGGTCTCTTCCCCAGGGAATCACCGTGTGATCCTGCGACAGCGAATCATGAACCCTCCTCTCAGCTTGAGCTGTGCCACTGCCTGAGCAGCGCTGGCCCACCCGGCTCAGCCCCGCTGGCAGGTGCTGTGGACGGGGCTGGCTGGAAAAGCCATTTCTCTTCCAAGTTGCCTGAGGATCCAAAACATTCCTGTTCTGCATGGGGCTGGGGACTGACTTACCCAGGCCAGTACCAGCTGGAGGGTGGGGATGTGAGGCAGATTCTGGGACACAGGATGGGGGACTTGGTCTGCCACACACACATGAACATTCCCATTGGAAGTTTCACTTCGAAAAAATTGCCACTATTTTCCGACAATGAACAGCTCAACAGCAAGTTCCCAGCCCGCTCCAGGTCCCGAAGCCAGGTCCAGGTCCCTGGGTCACCAGCACCGATGGGGAGGCCGAGGAGCGAAGATACTTCCTCCTCCTCCCGCTGTCCTTGACCCTGAGGCACCCCCCGCTGCCCGCTCCCTTGCTTCGTGTCCTTCCCGCAGGATGGACGTCTCTGCGGGTACATCCCCCCCAGGGGCTGCACGGAGTGAGTGACGGCAGCTGGGGACAGGGCGCAAGAAGGAAGGCCATCCCTCTGCAGGCGGGCAGCTGCGGCTGCGTTTATCCGGGCCGGGAGGCAGCAGTGGCTGCCGTGCCTCTGAGGGGTGCAGCCGGGGGTCACGTTTCCCTTCTCTCCCCACCGAAGCCACTGCTGCGTGGCAGGCACGGGCGCCGGCGAAGCCATCCCCATCCCTCCCTGTGTGCGCAGCCAGCGCAGCCAGGCCTCACCTCCCGTAACCCCGACAGCCTGGATCAGCACAGCTGAAATTTTCCACTTGAGACACATGCGAGACCAGAATAGATTTCCAGACTGGTGGCTTTTCCCTTGCTAGCCAGAGGAAAGCCAGAGCAATGCTTTGCAATGTTTGCTCTTAACACATCCTCCAGATGGCTTTAGGGAGTCTCTGCTGCACAGGCAGCTCCCCTGTTGCAGGGGAGAGCCCCCGGGTTGCAGTGTGCCATGCTTGGGGCCTAGTTCAGCCACTGCTCCCCAGCAGTCCGAGCCCTTCATCCCCTGGGGCTGGTGAGCTGGCTTCCGTGGAGCCACAACGCAGTTCTTCCACAGCCCGGCAGGGCGGGTGGGATCCTGCAGGGGTGCGTGCAGGCAGCGGAGGGATGGGCTGCCACAGGCAGGGACAGGAGAGGGATTCCCAGCTTCAGCTCAGCTGCCAGAGCAGCGTCTTATTTGGTGGCTTGTGAAAGAAATCAGATCCGCCAAGGGAAGCTGGTTTAGCTCAGTGCACCCTGGCAGGCTGCTCCCCTGCTCCTGCCAAACCTGCAGTCTGCCTCTCGCCTGTGCTGCAAAGGGCTGGACCCCACTGCACCCACAGCACACCCCATCCACATCCACATGGGCACCCACCGCCACGAGCTGCTGCTGCCCCACCTGCATGGAGCCAAGGCTTCTCAGGGTGCCGCCTGCCCAGGCATTCTGTGCAGTTCAACCATCTCAAACTCAAGCAGGCTGTCAGCAAGCTGAGAGGAGCCACCCGCAGCCTGTGTTGGCATGTGAAGCCCGGCAGTACTCTTGCTGCTCACTGCCCATGCCCAGCTCTGGCTCCAGACCTCGGTGCTCAGCACTCCATCCGCTGGTGCTGCTCACCTGGCTGTGAGCACCGGGGCTGTGGCTATGGTACAGCCCTGTACAGCCACACAAAGCTGTTCCAGGCCCATGCAGTCACTGACAACCATGAGGCAACCACCCTGCTCAGAGCAGGGAGTTTCTTTGCCCTCCAATCTCTATTAAGCTTGCAGCCAGTTATGTTGGATGCAGCTTGAGCACTGCAGGATACCACTCCAGATGTGCAGTGGGGGAGAGGAGAGAGGGGACATGGTGCCACCGGTGCTCCCTGCCACGATGGAGACCCTGCAGTCCGTTGTAGCAACTCCCCCTGCAGCAACAGCTTTTCCCAGGAGCTGGTGTGGGTCCCAAGCCATGGCCTAGCCCTTCTGCTCCATGTACTGCCCTTGGCACTTGAAGCATGGAGAGAGGGCAGCCAGACTGGCTTCAGCTGCCTGCTCCCACTGGGCACGTTTTCTGTGTGTGAACTTTCATTGCCTTTGCAGTGACTACTGAGGTCACTACAGGAGATCCTCCAACTCAGACTGATACTGCTCCTTTGAGCTCGTGGGGTTTGTGTCATACTGTGACTACTTCACCTTAAAAGATGCTGTCTTGCAAACTCTCTCTGTTTTACACACACACATAATGCTGGGCTCTGTGGCACTCCTGTGCCATGTCCCTGTGATGCACGTTTGATAAACCAGCCATTTCTTTACCCAGTACAGTTCCCAGCTTCACAGGGTGTCAGATAAGGTGTACAATGGAAGGGTGAAGTTGAGAACATGCACCATGACATCTGAAGCAGCTGATCTGGAATAAGCTAAGCTCAAACTAGCTGAAGGCTCTACAGTGATCAGAAGGCATTGTTTCAGCACTAAAAAAGATTAATTTTTTCAAGAAAATTCAGGCTCTCTTGCCCAGATAAGCAAAATGACAAAGGCAGCAGAACTGTGGTGCTCCATAAGGGAGCACAGTGCTGCTTGGTACCCAGATCATCATTCACATGAAGTTTCTATGCCATCTATAAATCACAGGACAGGATGAGCAGAGGCCTGTTAAATGATTCTAGCTTCTGTGGGATTTTTTTAATCGGCGATCATGGGGTTTCACAACAGACTTCCAGGAGGCCCTTTTGCCTCTGTCCTGTGCTCATGGAGAAACAGCCAAGGAGCGGGTGAGGTGGTGGTTTGCCTGTCTTCCTCAGGCCTCTCCAGAGCTGTGAGTGACCATGTCTGCAGGCATTCCCAAAGGATGATGGATGGACACGGAGCTCTCACTCCCCCTATCAGTGCTGTCAGACCACAGCAAAGGCTTCCCAGCCTGGAGCAGAGAGGAGCTGCTGGACACTCCCATGCCCCCAAGCAGAACACAGGGCTGCTCCTGTGGTAGGCACCCTGGGAAAAAACTGGTGCCTCCAGCCCACTCTGTGGCTGCCCCTGCCCAGCCAGAGTCCTTCCAGATCATGTTTGGGAGTGTGCAAAGGGAGCATATCCTCAGCCTGGCAATGCAAGCCCTACAGAGGGGCTCAGAGCAGGTACCGCAGGTGCCTGGGACAGCCACAGGCTCCTCTCCTGAGCATCACTGGTGCCAGGCTGCAACTGAAAAACAAAAAAAGGCTTCAGGAGGTGAGTGTAGGAGAAGGTGCCAGTGCTCCAGGCAGGTGACTGGTGCTCCATGTGAGGACTCAGCTCTTCCCATTGCAGTGGCAGCTGCAGGGCACGCTGTCCTTCCAAGACTTGTAGGCTCTTGTTCTTGAAGCCGGAGAGGAGACAGGGAGTAAAAAAGCACCTTTGATAAACTGCTGGGGACAAATGGTCTGTCCCCTGCTCACTCTGAGTAAAAGCAAGTTCCAGAGAGTCCTGTTTATTTTGGTGTACTACTCCCAGGAAAACCCTCTCCTCAGTGCAAGTAACAGGAAAATGTCATCCTAAACTGGAAGTCAAATCCAGTATCAAAACAGTGGCAACAAAATCCAAGTTAGGCCCAAGGATGGGCTGTTTTGCCCACACTTGGGCTTGCCCCAGCATACCACAGTGTACCAGCTCACCTCCTCCATCACCCAGGCAGGTCAGAAGGGCCATGTTGACCCTGCCAGCCTGAAACCACATTGTTGCCCTGCTAACAGGGCAAGAGGGCTAGCATCCACCTCACCACAGCTGATTCCATGTGGGAGACAGCCAGGGAGCAGAGGTGAAGAGAAGCTTCTGCTGAGGTAGGTGCCCATGGTTTGCTTGTAGCTAGGCTGCCAGGAGGGCACCAGGACCGTGTGCCCCACAGCTGAGCTCCCCCGAGCTGCCAGCAGCACCCCACAGACATGGGGATCAGCTTAACAGGCCACCTTGGGAAGCCTCACCAAGACAGGCTGTGCCTTCCTCTTCCTGCCCAACAAATTGCCTCTGCAACATGAGAGCGTCTCACCGGGACCCATATAAACAGACCGAATGTGGCTCCTGCAGCCTTTCACCCACTGACCTCTGTTTACATGGAACACTCCTGCTTTTTTCACACTGCTGCAACCCAACACCTTTGTGTAGGTCTGTGTGCACAGGCACTGCATTTGGTAGGGCTAAATGGTGTTTTCCTGACATACATTTGAGGTCAGATACATAACTGTACTGCTGAGAGACTAAAGATGAGAAAAACCTTTCCAGGATGTTCAAGCTTGTCATGGTTTAAGGCCTTAAACCACGACAAAGCTGTATAAACAATCATAATAAACCACGACAAAGCTGTATAAACAATCATAATAAAATGTCTTTATAAATCTGCATGTTTAATTCTGACAAGCTCCTTGCTACTCAGTACAAAATATAGACAGACTGTGACTTAAGAACTTCCTCAGGAAACAAACCAGCAAATGAGTAAGGTAAATAGATAAGTCCAGAGAAACAAATGCTTCTTATAATTCCACTTAAACATGCTTTTATTTTATGGCAACAAGAAAGGAATACTTATAAATTATTTTAACAGGGAAAATGTCTTGCCCTTATGTACTAAAATAAGCAAAGAATTATGGTTGAGATTTTCAAATCTGCCTAAAGGATCCAAGTCTCCAACTAAAACAAAGAAAATGAGCATCCAAATCCTTTAAGCAGCCTCAAAAATCCTTCTATCTGTGTGCACAGGGCTGTGCATATGAAAGTATATAGAGTTGCAGGAGTAAAGACTTAGCATTTCTTTCCCCAAAGCAACAGTTTCAAGGGATTCTGAGTTTATCTATTTATATAAATTTTTATAAAATAATTTATATAATTTATATAAAATTTATCTATTTATATAAAATAAAAATGAACTCCAGTGACCTGCGGTATTTGAAAGAGTGCTCTGTTGGTCTGTTTTATTATCTAATCAATACTCGTAGCTTATTTAACAAGAGTAAATTTGACCCCAAAGTTTCTAAAGCCTTGAGATCTCTAACACTCAGTGCCACCAGGATTATTTAAGGACATTTATCCAGAGCTGACAAATAGCCCTGTAGTAACCAAACAGACCCACACACTGTTTGACTTTAGGAAGACCAGACAGCATGCTATTAACAGTCATACCCAAAGAAAGGAGAGGGGTCTGGGCATATAGGGGCACACACAGTTCTGCTCCTAAAAAACATGGCTTTGCTGTATCATCTGTGCCATCCTAATTTGGATCCATAAAGCTTCCTTCAGTGTGGGTTACTATGCTGTGTTTCTTTAGTTTAACAGATGCTTTCCAGACATGGTCTTATTTTATATACACATATACTAGTGTGTCAGCTCTGCCTTCCACAGGTATGCTGACCAGGATGGTGTGTCACTGATTTCGCTGTAACTGCAAGTATTCACAACACCGCTAGCTGCTCCTGTATGAGAACTGAGCCTTTAATTCACTGCACATAAGGAAACAGGTCCAAACTGTGACAGACTGTGACATGTGCTATGTGACAATGCAGCTCACAGAGGCCATAAAATAGTGGAGTGGAGGAGAAGGGGGTATCACATCAGCTTTAGGAGTTCCCAGGACTTCTCCAGAAGCAAGCAGTCCCGGGAACCTGAAAGCCGTTTGCCTGACTGAGGAGAAGGCAAAGCTTTCTGGAGAACTATTACCAACGTTACCTGCTCCATAGAACATTATAGCTTAGAACATACACAGCCTCATGAGGCTGACCTGGATCAAAGCTCCTGAAGACAAAGGGCTCCCACCTTTCTCTTTTGGCTGTACTGATGTTTCAGCACTGGTCCCAGCCACTGCTCACTGATATGAACAGGACCTATCCACTGCCTGTGCATCCAGGTTCGTTCAGTGGAAGGATGAATACACAAGCAGCAGCACAGAAAACGTGACCCACTTCATCTGACAAAGCCCTTTGTGGGCACAAGAGCCCCCTGACCCTCACTCCCTGCATTCTCTTTCACTCACTCCCACAGTGATGCAGGAAATGTCTTTTTTTGGAAGGGCTCTGAAGGTGGTTCCTGGTAAGCGCCATGATCCCAACCATGCAGAGCAGGATATAGCTGTTTTCTGATAGTGAAAACTGGTCCAACTGCAAAACAAACACATGTACACACACAGACTTTACAACATCAATGTTTCTTTTACAACTGGTGCCATCAAATAAACAAAGCACTTCAGGAGTGCTTCTCGAAACCAACAATCTGATCAAGCTTTCTTCTGGTAGAGATCTCACATTCCACTTTTCAGTTCTTGCTCAAAACAGTTCACCTTACTGGGATCACCAACTGCAGAATCACACCCTCCTTCTTTCTGCCCACTATCTGCATTTTCAGCCCTTACAGAAAGAGAGATGAAATAGTATTTTGCAAGAATCTTTTTGTCCTGACACTACAGCAAAGCAGTTACTTTTCAACAGCACCCACTGAAAAGGCTTCATGGAGGTCCATGCTGAAAATGAATGCATCTGTTAAGCTTCAGCCATTCCTCTTGGTGTAAAAATAGAGCTTACCTGCAAAACACTTCAGGTTAAGTCAGCAACAGGAAAATACTAGAAAAATGCTGAGAGGGAAAGAAAAAACACTGCAGCCACACACAGGAACACCACATGCCAAACAGCCATCAAACAGGCAGACCTGAGCTGACTCAGTCCATGAAAATCTCCTCTACCCACCTGATGGTTCCTGTTGGCCTTATGGGCACTCATGGTAGGATCCACTTCACCTCACCTGCTTTGCAGATTTAGCCACCTGCGATAGCTGTCCAGGCTCCTGTTACTGGGGCAGCAGATGGAGCCAACAGAGCTCAAAGTACAGATCATCTCACATCAGGGTAAAATGAAACACGTGTGAACCCTGTGGTTTATATTTACTAGCACTGCACTGACTACAAAAAGAGCTATAAAAACAGATGCTTGTGTTATAAGCACCTAATCTAAGATGAACTCCACCCAAACTAATTTCAGGCACACTTATATTCACTTCACTATTTGTACCCAAGAACAACCTTGAGCCCAAAGCAGTCAGTTTGAGCCAGGGTCAAACAGTGGACACTGGCTCACTTCCCAGATAATCACAACAAGGGTCTTTTGGGCAGATGATTTGTACCCATGGAAAAGATGAGCAGGAGCACACTAGCACAGTCCCCACCTTCCCAGGCCTCCCTGCCTTTCTGTGCCAGTGCACTCATAGCACAGACAACACTCCACAGCTTCTGTGGCTGTTTCGCAACAGACATGCCCACACATCTACACCCTTCCAGGCATTGACCTCATCACCATCCCTTCTTCCCTGCATGGAAAGGAGACTTTGGACCAGGAGACGGGTTCAGATTGATGAGGTCTTCAGAAAGCTGCCTGCCAGCCCTTTAACACTGGCACATCACTCATTGGGCCCCCATCTCAGCAGATCAGGGAATCTCTAGCACCCTTTGGAGGCTGGCAATCACTGCAGAATTGCGAGTCCCATAACCAGCTACATGGCCTCAGGCACGTCGCAGAACCTGTGAGTAAAGCAAGCCCATGCTCCCCTCTTCTAGAAGACCTTCCATGAGGTCAGTTTGACACTGTGCATGTCATTTCAAACATAGTCCCTCTCCTTGTTATTGTGCATCATGGTTTAAAAGCTGGCAACTAAGTACCACAGAGCTGCTCGCTCTCTCTTCACCCATGGTGGGAGAAGAACCAGAAAAAAGGTAAAACCTATGGGTTGAGACAAGAACAGTTGAATAATTGAAATAAAATATACTAATAATAATGAAAAGTAAGGCAACAAAAAGAGTGAGAGGAATAAAAGCCAATAAACACAAGTGATGCACAATACAGTTGCTTACCACCCACCGACTGATACCCAGCTCGACCCTAGCAGCAATTTGTCCTTCCAGGTAACTCCCCTCAGTTTATACCCTGGGCATGACGTGCTGTGGTATGGAATATCCCTTTGGCTAGTTTGGGTCAGGTGTCCTGTCTCTGCTCCCTCCCAGCTACTTGTGTCCCTCCTCACCGGTAGAGCATGAGAGACTGAAAAGTCCTCCATTAGGGTAAGTGATACTGAGCAACAACTAGAACATCGGTGTTTATCAGCATTGTTCTCCTACTAAAGCCAAAACAGAGCACTGCACCAGCTACTAGGGAGAAAATTAACTCTATTTCAGCTGAAACCATGATGATGTGGCTCCGGCAGAGTGAACATATACAGGACCAAGGTGCAGCGTGCCTCCAAGGACAAGCCGTGGGACAAAGGTGACTCCAGCAGTAAGCTGCAAGCCCAACCTGCATATCTCCTGTGGGAAAGTGAGCCAAACAGAGGAGAACTCAGGGAGCGGTGAGATGCCAGCAGCCTGCTGCCACGCAGGTGGTTGGGGTGGGTTGCACCTTGCATAACCTGCATGATATCCAGCTAAACTGCTCCACAGGGATCTGCAAAGGCTAGGGGTTTGGCATACCCGATGAAAACCTTTGGGCAAGTTTTTCTGGTCATGAGGGCAGCCCCATTGATGGGGGTTCCCTCCCTGACAAAGCCAACACCATCTCTGCACATTTTGTATTTGGAGAGTAAACACGGATCTCCTCTGCAGCCCCTTGCATAGATCTGAGACCACAGTGGAGATACTTGCACTGAGGAACACCAAGATGGCTTTCACATTGGCTCTTGTTTAAAAAAAATAAAGTAGTATTGCTCAATCCTTTATTGCTGCCAAGAGGCTATCTATCTGAGGCTGTTATGATGTCTCTTTAAATGAAACACAAGGCTTTGATCTCTACAGGTCCCTCAAATGTCCCCTCTGCCCTTAGTTCCTGCAACATCTTAAGGGGAGAAAAAAATCAATTACTAATAGCAAGTAGGTTGCTTAACAGCATGCCAGTGGTGTGCTTTGTGCCAGGATGCCAAGGGCGTGGTATGGCAGCCAGGCATTTGGCAAGAAACAGCAGCTGGATATGGGAGAGCTCAAGGCCTGCCAACACATATGGAAGTGCACTGGGTGCTGGGACCTAAAGTGGGTGCAGTTTGGTCTGTACTGTATGTAGGATGGGCTACATGCATTTTTGCACCTGCACTTTCCTGTCCAGACATTATTTGCTTGCTTGAAGATAAACTAACAGGTATGCAGTGGAGGTGGGACCAAGTAGTAGCAGGAACAAATTAACACTGCAGGAGCTGTTAACATCTCTTATGTCATCTGTTATATGGGGCTGAAACTAGCCAATAGTTAAAAATTATTAAAGGCAGACAGATTGAAAGAAAATAAGGACCTTTGTACACATGACTTCTATCAAAATACCTATAACAGGAGGTGCAGAAATGCTATTACCAGCAAAGCTGTCCCTGCTGATTTCTACATATTGATGCTTCACACAAGATGCCCTGGCCACACCACCATCTCACCTCCTTCATACCACCAGGATTTAAGCTATCAGAGGAACTCTTGAAATGCAGTGGGCATTAAGTCACTGTGTAACAAGTAAATTCTGTTTTGGCATGAAAAAGCACCCAAATGTGTTTCTAATGCTTCCATTGAGGAAAAGCTTTTATCTGATCGTAGCATCTGGCTTTGCTAGCTACACAAGCTCATTCTACAGTGCCTAGATGCTGTCTCCCTCTCCTCTTACTGGCCGGCAGTTCAGCTTCTAAGTATGTGATTTTGCTAGCAGAAATTCAAATTGATCAGTCAGGTTTTATACTAAACAGTCAAATAAATCATGACATTGGGAAAACTCCAAATATAATAAATAACACCATTCAAAGTGGTGGGACACACAGACCCGAACATCATCCTCGCAAGTAGAAAACAGTTATCTTTTCTGATATTTTCCAAGCTCTGCCTGCAAATAAACAGTGCCACTTTGCCATACTCTTCCACAGTTCTCCAAAGGTATTCATTTTCTTGTGAAATAGCCTATCTTGACACCATGACCAGGACCCAACAATGCTGCCCTTTACTAGGAGTATCAACAAAACCAACCACAAGAGAAGAAAGACCACACAAGATACTAACAGAAAACAAACACATGGTTACACCACATGAAGTGAAGTAGGAAGCATGATCTACATGGAAAGAATCAACAAAGCATTCCAATATTAACTCCTGATTTCCACTATAGAGAATTGTTAGGATTTCTTGGATCAAGACATGCAGCAAGTGCGCAATGGTTGGTTTGAGCTGACCAGACACCCATTCTAGCTGACCTTCCAAAAAGACAGATGGGAAGCAGGGCTGTAGCTGGTACCATTGTTCTGTCCAGTGTCCTTACACAGTTCTTGTGACAGCCACAGGACCTGAGGAAAGGTCTGGTTGGTGTACAACCTGATCCTGCACTAAAGGAAGAGAATCTAAAACCTCTCACAATCTTTAGGGGATACTGAAGCAATCACTTCCTCACCTAGGTTCTTTCTGCTGACCAAAATAAGCACCTATCCCACAGTTTTCTGTGAAACAGGTACACATGTAACATCAGAGCTTAAAAATACCCCTTGATGTCCAGTCCCAGAAGTGGAAAATGGCTTTTCCTCATTAGTATGTAGAAGCCAAGAGTTTAGGATAAAGGAGTAACTTTATTAATTCTGCATGCCAAAGGCAAGATAAGCCACAGATAACAGAGCTGTGTTTTCCTAAGAGCAGGGTGAAATTCAGAAGACTGGAGTTTTGCCTGGCAGCCTTAGACTGATGAGCAGAACTGCAGTTACACAGCTGGCCAGTGATTTACCAGCCATGTTACAAATTTTCTTCCCAATCCCATGACAACTTAGCTTTCCACATTAGAAGAATATGAATTGAAGGCTGGATAGGTGGTTTTCTGGGAAATTTAAACTTGAGATATAGTGTAATAGGCATGCACAAATAACCCACAAGTGCTTAAAAATCAAAATCACAAACATTTTCCCAATGAAAAACCCAGACATGTTTGTTTTCTCCTGGACTGCATAAAACCACATCCCCATCTTTCCTGGGAAAATGGATGGAAAATACATGTGAACTGACAGTGATCCTTCAACTGCTTCCAGTGATTGCCAGAGAAAATCAATTTTGTTCAAAACTGCTCACTTGCCAAGAAGAAGCTTTCCTTACCTGTCCTGGGCTTCATTATGGGTGTTTGAGGGGATTTTTTTCTCCCCTAGAGCAGCAGTGCAAACATCAGAGCTGCTAACAGCCTCTGAAGCCTTCCATTGACCAGTGCTGAGCCCGCATGGCAGGTCTGGAACTGTGGTGACTCATGAACAGCCACAAATGCTCTGGAGAAAAAAGAACATGAGCAATACTGTGTAGAATGAGCATACAAAGAAACTGGGGTTAGCACCACACAGGCCTGGGGAGGAATATGGTGCTGCCAGCCAAACAGGACTTGCTGTGTCTAGCATCAGACTGGTAAAGCAAACTAAACCCCATAAAGTGAAGTTTTAATGACAAGTTCTAGTTTTCATCTAATATTCTAATAAGTGATTGCAGACCCAGGACAAAGCAGGTCTTCCCTAAGGCTGGGATGTATGAGGAAAATGTGGGATGAAAAGGAAGGGAAAAGAACTTAGAAAAGACAAAAAAAGAGAGAAGCTGCCTTGTTGCTGGTTATATGCTCCACCTCTCCAGAAGCTCTGCAACTGCTGTCTGTAGCAGCAGAGACACCCAGTTACAAATAAATGATCACGAGCAGCAGCAGGGATCAGAGAACAGCCCAGCCCTGTACAACCCTCTCTTGTCCTGAGCTTGCTGTTTTCTGCCTCCAGCCCCTCTCCTGCCCCTCCCCATTCTCAGTTTTCTCTCTTCCTTCCGTCCTTCCTCTCATGTTCCCTGCTGCCACTTCCATGGCCTTTCAGAGCTGCCTTTCGCTGGCCACCCCCTCAGCCTCAGCTGCTTTTGGACACCCACTGCATTGCTCTGCATATGAAAATGAGCTGTCACATTTTCCAGCCTCTGAAACACAGATTATTTTTGGGAGAGGTGGTTTTGACAGTTCTGCTCTGCAGTTCACATGCAGAGAACAAGGCAGGTGATGTCAGTGCAAGAGAAGAGGAGGGGGGTACAACAGCTCAACACCCATGCAAGGCTCCTGGCTGCACATTCAGAAGGGACTGAAGGTCTGTGGGGAGACAAGATGCTTCCATGGAGTATGGGAGTCAGGAGCAGTTGAGACTCTCCACTTCCAAGGGCTGCTCTTTCCCAAGCCAAGGCCAGCTGCTAGCAATGCTGGTATGGGACATGCCACTGAGATGACAGCTAAGCCTGCCTGTGAAGGACAGGCGCAGCAAAGCCCCTCTCTGCCCTATCACAGGAAGTCCCTCATCCTGTGAGTCCCCCACATCACCACCAGGCAGCACGTGCTCCCTGCCAAGTACCACAGTCAGCATCCAGACTTCACCAGAAGATCTGCCTAAAGGCCATGAAGAAAGCATGACAGGATTTGATCTACCAGGCCCAGCCATGCTGGGCACTTTGACTGCCTCTGCTCAGCATATAATGCGAAACTGGCAGGGCCAGAACATCCTGTGTGCATGGATGGCAGCAGCAGAAGACAAGCACTGACATGGTGGAAACAAACCCCAGGGGTGAGAAGAGCCTGTAACACAGGTGGAGGGAGAATGATCAGGAGGCTTCCTGAGTGACACGAAGAGCAGACTGAAGAGAAGGGCAGCTGTGGAGGGTTGCTCTGGGAATTAAAGTTGAAATGAGCTTGTCAAAAGAAGCAAATAAAGACGGCAGCTGGGGAGGCAGAGTTAGGAGCACTCTGGCATGGAGTGGTTGGAGAGGAACTGACGGGGAAAATCCTGAAAGTGACTGAAGAGGTGGCAGGGTATGAATGGCTGCAGGCAGTGTGAAGCAGGTTCCGGCAGGCACCGGAACGTTCCCAGCTGTGGGAACAGCCACAGGGAGAGGCTTTCACAGAACACGGATATCACGGGAAGGAAGGTGCATTAAGAAGTATTAACAACTGGCACCTGTGCCAAGGGCACATGAGGTTGGGCGGCAACTGGGAAAGGCGGGCTGTGAGGACTAATAAAGAACTGCTGCTGCATACAGCAAGGGTGATCTAGCAGAACCTACAGCAACAACAGCAAAAAGCCAAGAGGTCTTATGGGAAGCCAAGGTGAATGTAGATAAGGAGGTAAAGCAAGGACAGGAGGAGAGAGAAGAGCAAGATAAGAACAAATTGGGACAGCAGGAGCTGATATTGCAAGTCAGCCCACTGTTATTTTCTCATAGTTATTTTCTTATACCACAGCAGTAGCCAGAAGTACCCATCAGTGTTGGGTCACATCCTACTTCATGTTGTGTAAACTGAGAGAGACATAGCCAAAACTGCAAAGTATTTACAACAGCCTCACTCAGTGTCCCCTAAAGTTGCCCTTATGACAAATCCAAAAGACAAGTGACCCAGCTCAAACACTGCTATACTTATGTCTTCATTTTTCCATTTTACATGAAACTAATAATGTTTTCTCCAAAGAACAGTTTACTTCTAGAAAATTACTGCAGGATCCCCTTAGCATCCCCAAACAGTCCAGCACATACCTCCAACACCTTGCCACAGCAAGCAACCTAAAAATGGTAACAGGATTTCATGTTATAGGCCTTTAGTTCACCTAGGCCACTAGATTTTTAACACAAAAGTTCTCACTCTATCAGTAAAACTTGTGTATAGGCATTACATACATGTAAGAGTGAAAGGAGTGACAAAGATCTGCCTAATTTTCTGGTGTCATACAGGAAGAAGCTATTGGTTTTGTGAGTGTATTTATCATGGAGGGTTGAACTGTAATGCTGGTGCAACTCCTACAGATTTAGTTTCAGAGGTACTAAGATGCTTCAAAAGCTATTTCAAAATGTCTTAAAAACAATTACAATCACAAAAAACATGACAGAACCTGCTGCAAACAGAAAACACTGGATTTCACCAAGAATTATTAGGTAATAGTTCCACAACCTCTATTTCAGCCAGAACAGACACAGAAAGATGCACTGACGAGCCCAAAAGTCTTTCCCCAGCTGTGCCTCATGCGACAGTAGCACCTTTTGGCAAAGGAGAGCATGTTTTGAGAGTCAAGCAGCATTTTTTCCTGTTGATTTCAGTGGGAAACAGACAGTAAACATACTTTCTCCTCTTAAGACATCCAGAAATGTGGAATATAGAGGAGTAATTTGCAAACACTTGTTTGTTGCTACTACTGAAAGGATTTGGATCATTCGGAAGGAAATTCTCGTTTGGGAATTACTGCTAGATAAGGCAAGATAAGGCCAATCTGTTTCCCTGCAGGCATGGCCAGCAGGCAGGCAGCTACCTGGGTAGGGAACAGGAACAGCTGTGGGAGTCACAAGCTGTTTTGTCAGACATGACAATCCTGGAAGCTGCAGGAGTGAGAAGAGAGGGATCCCAACACAGCTCAGTGCAGGGAGCACAATAGGCAAGTGCATCCCACCGGGTGCAAATGGGCTACCAGCATGAAGCCAAGTAACAGGAATGCCAGCTGCATAATATATCAGTGAAATGCTGGAATTAAAGCAATACCAAAAAAAAAAAAAAGTGTCTTTCTAGGAATAAAACTACCACTCTGCTGCCGATATACTCATCTTTGAACTAATTAAGAACTGGTTTGTGATAAACACATAAATGTATTGGCTTTCGCAAATTATAAGTGTTGCCATGTGGATATAAGTGTTTGAGTTTGCAATAACAGAAACAAAGCTCATTAAAAATACAAGATTAGACAATAAGTTGAAAATGGCTAGATCTCTTGAGTAAAGCAGAGTCACACAGCAAAAGAATCTGTAAAGGGGGGGGGCATGATATGAGAAAAGCTAGTGCCTGGAAATCGTAGGGTTAAAGTACTTTTAGCTTAGCTTAGGTTGAAGATAGAGAACACTATACATACTGTAAGTGTGGAATTTAGTGGCCCCACTAATTTCACACCATCCTTCTAAAGTACCATTAGCTTAACTTAGATGGAAGATAAAGAACAATGGTGGTTTTAAGTCTGTGGTGAGATACCAGGATTTAGGGCTCCCATTAAACATGAATGAGTTAGTTCACACCATCCCTCTACTTATCAGTTGGCTTGGAGACAGTGCATCCCAAATACCTGCTAGCTTTGGATACTCCTTGTCTGCCCA
Organism: Psittacus erithacus; assembly: GCA_009867235.2. Taxonomy (NCBI): domain Eukaryota; kingdom Metazoa; phylum Chordata; class Aves; order Psittaciformes; family Psittacidae; genus Psittacus; species Psittacus erithacus. The sequence continues at coordinate 51,398 of WYDI02033397.1, read as the reverse complement.
TCCTGCAATAAATTTTGCAGGAAAGTCACACTGCTCTAAGTTTTTGTCAGCTATCTGAAAGAATTATAGATATGGCTGGTTTCTGCTAATTTTGTGATTACTGGGGCATCCAACTGTGCCAAAGGTAAAAAGTGCACCGTGAGGAAGACTGCTCACTTCATCCTCAAGACTCCGGCCCACAATCACCGGAGAGCAGTGCGCGGGCACCAAGAGGAGGAAACTTATGATAATAAATTTCTGAAGCTAGCTATAATATTCCCTGCCTATAAGCGGCAGTTATGAATATGTATATGACTAATGCAATAGTGAAAGTATATAAACCTGCAACAATCACTGCACCTGTGGCTATGGTCACGCGCCCAGCGCTGTTGCTTTTGCTTTATTGACTTTGTCCCTCAATAAAACCCTGTTATCTCGTTTTGAGGAGTGAGCTCGTATTTCACAGGTTTGTATTTTTCACTCTGTGCTCATGTTTTGCAATTATTCTACCTTCATTCTTCCTTCAGGCAGAATAAACTGCTCATTTGTTACTACAGCAGCATTTTTTTCTTCACTTTCAGACAAAACCAAACATTCTGGGAGGTTTCCAGGCAAGTTACAGGAGGACATAACCTGCTCTCAGACCCCTTCTGTCAACTAGGATTGGCTGACAAGGCGAATAAGCAGTATTTAAGAATACCAGACTATGACTTCATTGAAAAGGGGTAAAACAGGAAGACGTATTTTAGAAGAAAAAATAAAGAAGTAGAAAAATGCTGCGAGCAAACGAGGCTGGACTGCCGAGACGGAGGAGGGGAGAGCTCTGAAGCGAGGCTGGGTAAATAGAACTGCAACTCAGCCATACCGAAGCGCAAGAAGAGTTTCTAGCGCAGGGGAGCACTTTGGCACAAGCAGCGCTGCACAGCTGCAGCCTGGCTCGGGATCCCGCTGCTCAGCTGCCGGCACACGCAGCCACCTCCTCTGCTTTTATTGAAACTTTCTGACAGGAAAACGAACCCGCCCTTAGCTCTGCACCGAGCAGAGTATCTCGGCAGCTCTCGCCCTTTCGCCGCGCCGCAGGCTGCAGCACCGCAGCCAGCGGGGACCCGGCCGACCGGCAGCTGCCGGGCGGGCAGCGGCGCGACCCCGCGGAGCTGCGGGCAGCGCGGCTCGCCCACTTAACCTGCTGCACAGGCGGGCGGCGGCGCGGGGCCTCGCGGGGCTGGGCTGGGCCCGCCGGAGGCCGGCAGCGCTGTGGGGCAGGTTGGAGCCCTGCCCACCCGGCCCTCACGGGACGGGGTGAATCCTGGGGGAAGCCGCCCCACGACGCGGTCCCCGGGCGCGCCCAGGCGCTGCGGGCGGAAGCCAGCGGAGGCCGGCAGGACTGTGCCGCGCTCCGCTCCCCCGGCGCGGCCCCGCTCCACCTCAGCCCGGCGGGAGGGCGGGGGCCCCGCTTCCCCGCTGCCGCGTGACCTCATGCGCGGGGAAACGCCAGGCCGCCCCCGCGCGGAGGCGGGGTGGGGGGAAGGAGAGGGGCAGGGGCGGGGTCGGCCCTGGCTCAGGCGGCGGCGGGGACTTACCGCGCGCCGCGCACACGCCGCGCTGACACACTGGCCACGCTGCGGGGCAGCCGCCGATCACGCGCGGGCGCCCGGCGCCCATTGGCCGGCGCCTCACACACCTTTGCCGGTGATTGGCGGAGGGCGGCCGAGAGCCCCGCCCCCGCCCCCACCCCCCCGCGCGCGGATCCGGGGGAGCCGCCACCTGAATGGGGAGCGGCGAACAAAAAGAGGAAAATAAAGGCAGCGCGCGGAGAGCGGCGCGGCGCGCGCCCCGGCAGACTCAGGCTCGTCACCGGTGAGCGACCGGCAGCGGGGCGGCAGGCGCGGAGGAGGTCGAGACCCCGGGGATGGCGCGGAGGGGCAGACTGAGGGGACAGGCGGCAGCGGGGTGGCTGCACGGGATTGAGGAGGGATCGCGGGCAGCGGCACGGGCTGAGGCGGTGAGCCGCGGCTGGGGGACCAGGGCTGCCGGGCGGCGTGAGGGGAAGGAGCGAGGGAGCCCCCGCGGGGAGAGCCCCTAAGGGGCGGGCGAGGCGAGCCGGGATCCCGCTTGCACACACACGCCGGTGTGCGTGCGAGCCCGGGCGCGCCCCGCGCGAGGTAGCGGCGGGATCCGCGGCTGCTTGAGCCGGGCGGTGGCGGGGGAACGGAGGGAGCGGGGAGGATCACGGCGCGGCGGGGTCAGTCGAGGCCAGGCGACAGAAGGGGGTGGGGGGCTCGGGGGCCGGGAACGGAGCCGGCGCTGCGGGGAAGAGCCGACCGCCGCCCCCCGCTGGGCGCTGGCGGAGCTGAGCCGCGGGCCCGCGCACCCGGGGGACGCCGCTTCGCTGCGCTTCGCATCCCTCCCTGTCGCCCCACGGCGGGCGCGGCGGCGCTCCCCAGCCCAGCCCCGCCGAGGCGGCGCGGCTCCCCCAGCGCAGGGGGCGGGGCGGGGCGCGGCCTGGCGCGCGGCGGTGGCGGGCTCCCTTCCTGCCGGCTGCCCGAGGGCGGGAGCGGCCGCGCGGGGAACTGGGTGAAAGGTCGGCGCGCGGCTGTACCCGCGCCGCCGCGCGGGCGCTGATCACGCTTTGTTCACATGTACCACCCCCCCAGCCCGCCCCCGGGCCACGCCTCGATCGGCGTCGGCCAATGGGCGCCGGCGCGGAGCGGCGCGGGGAGCCAATTGGGGAGCACGGGGGCGGGCAGCGCCGGCGGGGTGCGTTGAGGTGAGCGTGGCGCGCGTCCAACGGCCGTCGCCGTGGGCGCTGCTGGTGACAGCCGGGGCCGCCCGCCCCGCGCCCCCGAGCAGCGCCTCTCTCCTGGGTTGCAGCTGGCAGACGCGGGGCTCCCGCCCGCAGCGTCTCGGCAGGAAGGCTGCGTTAGAGACAATGGTGCACTTTTAGGAGGCTTTCTCCTGGGTCGGTTCTGTGTGCTGACCGGGCAGATAGTGCCCAAGTTGGTGGTTTTCCTTGCGTGTACGTGCATGTGGGAGACACCTTTTGTGTATTTCCTGGAACGTTTTTGTTGGCTAATACGTTTTGAAGAAGATGTGCTTCGGTCCCAATACAGTCCTTTCTCGTGTCTCAAAATAAGCACAACACCGAGGGCTGTATTTAAAGCAAAAATTGAAGAAGGGTGGAATGGGGGAGGAAGCTTTGCTTTCTTTGGGTGAAGATTTTAATTAAGCTTTCAAACATAACATTTGTAATGTGGAATAACTTTAAGTGTTGCTGAAGATTTGGGGAGAGTTCTTTTGTCTCGAGAAAATACATAATCTTCACCAGGTGTCCAGATTTCCCCACTAACAATTTCATTAAAATGTTATTTATATAAAAATGGAGGCAGGGAAATACAGGCATGCCCCTCACATGACCAAGTGTATTTATTTTACACAGGTTGCTTTGTTTGGTTTTTATGGTGCTTTATTTTATGAATAACTGCAGAATATGATAACTTGGTATCATGTTTTAAGTTCCCTTTTTCCCCTCTAACCAAAACAGGAGTAAGAAATGGACATGATGACTGAGAAGCAGAGAGATAGTAGGTATTTCTGGAACAAGACTCCTGAAAAAAGTGATTTTGAGGCTGTAGAAGCGCTTATTTCTATGAGCTGCAATTGGAAATCAGACTTCAAAAAACATGCAGAAATGAGACCTATAACTCCAGCATCTGATATGTCAGAAGAGAGTGATGAGACCTTGCTTCCCGGAGCAGCAGACTTCAGTGCGATACCAGCGTTTGTAAGTGCCTGGGTTTGTACTTGTGCGTGCTTATTTTTAACAACCAGTGTAGTGATGTGTTGGTAACGTGCCCCCCCGCCCCCGACTCTGTCTCTCTCCTCCACACAGTGCCTGACTCCCCCTTACAGCCCTTCCGACTTGGAGATGTCACAGGTGGTCCACCCTGGCAAGTCGCTGGCCGAGGCTGCCAAGTCTCCTGTGCCTGCCGCACCTCAGAGAGAGGTGGAGAGGCCCCTGAAGGCTCAGGCAACAAGTGTTATTCGCCACACGGCTGATGCCCAGCTTTGTAATCGCCAAACCTGCCCGGTGAGAACAGCCAGTGTGCTGAAATACCCGGATGGTGTTTCGAAGGAAGCAAGCAGTAAGCAAAACATGAAAGCAGAGCATTCAGAGTGTTCTGCCGCAGCGCTGAGCAGAGCCAATGATGAGAGCAGTGAGCTGCCAGTGGTGGAAGGGAGAACTGCGGAAACAGCCATTGCTCCGGTGGCCCTCACAAAGCCCTTGGTCAGCAGCAGGCATCAGGCTGTCCCGGTGGTCCCGCCATGTCCTGCCCAAAGCAGTGGAGCCCCCCCAGTGCCGGTGATTTGCCAGATGGTCCCTCTGCCTGCAAGCAACAGTGTTGTGACGGCCGTGGTGCCCAACGCTGTGCCAAGCCAGCAGCCGGCTCTGTGTCAGCCCATGGTCTTCATGGGCACCCAAGTTCCCAAGGGTGCTGTTATGTTTGTTGTGCCCCAGCCGGTTGTGCAGAGCCCGAAGGCTCCCATTATTAGTCCAAATGGCACGAGACTCTCTCCCATTGCCCCTGCTCCTGGCTTTGTACCTTCTGCAGCAAAAGCCACTCCCCCCGCTGATTCTTCGAGAATAAGAAGTCACATTTGCAGCTACCCAGGATGTGGGAAAACGTACTTCAAGAGCTCGCATTTAAAGGCCCATGTCAGAACACACACAGGTTGGTTGTTGTTGCTGGGTGGGTGTTAAAAACTAATGTAGAAAATTGTGGTTGCATACACAGGGTGGTAAGGTTCTAGCGATTACCGAATTTGTTCATGGAACAAATTGTGGGGCAGCACTGAAATCCTTTTTATTGCCAGTGTGCGTTATAATGCTGCCTAATCTCTGACAGGAAATCTCCCGCAGGGGAAATTGACTCAGCAGTTTGCTTATGCTGGGCTTGCTTCATGTCAGAGGGCGCCCAGTAATGTTTCTGATGAGTGTAGAAGCAAAGCCTTGCCTGCTGCAGTCTGCTTTTCCAGAGTTAAAAGATGCCTCATTAGGCTTCTCCTCAAGAATGCTTTTGTCAGAAGTGGGTAATACTTAGATCATTTTATGAGAAAATATAAGGATCTACTCCAAACTATTCCTTCCTTGGTAATTTTAGAGTAACTGCTCCATGCCTCGGCTCTTAATTACAGCAGCAGAAAGAGTCACATGTAGTTTAACACAGGCTCACAGTGCACGACCAGGGCTCTGTACACAAAGCGTTGTTACTGACTGTGTTTCAGAGGGCAGTTTTGGGCATGCTAAGTTGTCACAATCTGCAGTTCACGTGGGGCTAAATTAGAATCAGCTGTCTGAGATGTAAAGAGCATGTTTGGTTCCAGAGAGTAGTTAACCCGTTGTACTGCTTTGCCTTAAGGATGGTGAGTCTGTGTGTTTAAACACTGGTATGTAAACAATTTTTCACATTTCATGTGTCTAATTAAGTAGATTCTTCTTCAACTTTCATGATAGGAGCTTTTCTTTAAAAGTCAAATTCTGCCAGTCAAGGCAGCAGTGTTTGCTGCTCACTTAGTACTCATGGTGATCTTTCCTCTGTAATTTTTTCTTTCAGGAGAAAAGCCGTTTAGCTGCAGCTGGAAGGGCTGTGAGAGAAGGTTTGCACGGTCTGACGAACTGTCTCGCCATCGCAGAACACATACTGGGGAGAAGAAGTTTGCCTGCCCCATGTGTGAGCGGCGATTCATGAGGAGTGACCACTTAACAAAGCACGCCCGGCGCCACTTGTCGGCCAAGAAGTTGCCCAACTGGCAGATGGAAGTGAGCAAGCTGAGTGACATAGCTGTGCCACCCGCAGCGGCCACTACGCACTGAGGGGGCTTGTGCTGAAGGTGGTGGAATTAACTGATGTCACTGGGATTGCCAGCTGGAAAAAGGCTTTTCCTCCCAGTCTGTGGTTCTCCTACACCTGCTGCTGATGGCAAGGCAGCAGGGAGGCAGCGGCAGTCTGTGCTCCTCACAGAAATGTTGCTGGGAGAACTGGTGGCTGACTGGCACAGCGGGTGTCTTTTACACTGGTAAGGAGAGAGAGAAAGGGAAGGTTCTGGAGCAGAGCATGTGTTAGTTCTAAAGCTTGCAAATTGCTCATAGGTACTCGAGGTCAGTCACATGTAAGTGTTGCTGAAGGTTTGCTGCTGGCACTTGAGAACAACTCCGGTTCTAGCTTCTCGTTGTCAGTGTTAGTGCAGCATGGACTAGGAAAACAGCAGCATACGGGCGTAGGCGTGAAAGCCCAGATTGCACCCATGTAAGATAACCTAAATTAGTTTTCCTACTTCTGCCACCTTTTCTTGGTAGGAATCTTTTTCTCCTACCCATTTTCCGGCCCCATTGTAAGAGGTGCTTTGGTGCCAAACTCCTGGAGATTCGAGACTGATGCTCCAGCACAAGGTGTTGGACACAGCCTGGTCTGGAGGGGCTCGGAGTGGGCGCTCAGGGGCACTGCCCAGCCGATTCTGAACCCTCGCTAGCTTTGATACTGTTCCAGCTTCTCTGGCAAGCTTTGTGCTTCTTCAGCTGGTTGTACCTGGGCATGGGGTGATGCTTCTGCTCCTGTGTTGCTGGCAGTTTCCTTCACCCCCTCTCACAGCTGTGTTCACTGCAGGGACACAGGGCACTTTTAAGAGAAATGTTGTAACTGAAACGGCTCGGGTTGGTTAAGGGAGAAACCAAGACTCTTGGGCTTCTTGAGCATGTTATTCTTTGAGAGATGGTTTATACAAAAAATGAAATGGATATATTATGTATTGTATTAAATTAGAAAGTTGTGATTTGAAAGGTAAAACGAGGCAGTAAAGACACCAGCATAGAATTTAAACTAGCTTTTGTGACAAATAATGCATCAACTTTCTCTATTTTATCATTTTATGTTGAGGACACCTACCAGAAAGTGAACAGTTTGACAATAGTGTATTAGATACGCTTTGTGTGACTACTTTAAAGATTTGCACATTTCTTATGCTGTACTTTATACTTTGTTTACAATAAACCCAGTTTTCTTTAATACCACCCTCTCTTGTTTTTGATTCATAGCAGAACTTACCTTTTTGCAAGGAGAGCAGGGCAGTGGGCAAGCAGCATGGTTCTGTGCCTGCTGCTGCCTCTGCCTGCCTGCAGGCAGGGGAGCCAGGCACCTGGGTGCTGTTCCTGCTCCTCGTCTCCTGCCTGCAGGGATCCCAAGTTTTGCAATTGCTGTGTGTTGACTCCAGCCCTTCCCACAGGGTGTTTGGGACAGGGGCACTCCTTACCTTGCCCTGCCTGACACAGTGCCCTGTGAAGGGAAAACCTGAGTCACTGCCCTTTCTCCTTGTCCCAGTAATACACCACTGCAGCCCAGCGCGAGAGACGCTTCCCCAGGAGTGTGAGTCCTGCTCTGCCATCTTGCTTCAAGGGATTCTATATTTCACAGGCACAAGATGAAGTAGTGAACAGCTCTGGGTCTGAAGCTCTTCCCCATCTGCAACTAGCCAATGGCTAAGGATCCAGGTCCCCTCGCCAGCCCTGCCTGGCACACTGAGCCTTGAATCCAGGCTCTCCTGCAGTGCACGCAGGGGCTTTGAACTCCTCCACCTCAACAGGGAGCTGAGCTTCAATCTGCCCAGGTGCACGCTGTTATGCTGCTGTACAAGAAAAGGGGAATAAAAGGGTTTTCCCATGCTGTGTCTGTCCCTGCTGCCTTATTTCCTTAAGGAACAGAAGCTGCCAGTGCTGGTGGTGTGCAACCCATGTGCTCAGATCCTGTGCTGCCAGCACCTACCAGGGCACTAGGGGGAAGCTGTGGTGGAAACTGCTGTTGGCCTTGTCGTGGGCCAGGTAAAATAGAGGTGCTCACTCCAAGTACAGGGTTTAGCAGTAAGAAGCATTCTTCCCACTAGGTCCAGCCCAAGGTGGAGCTGTAATTGTGGATATACTTCACATGCCATTTTTTAAAGCTTAACCATGGAGCCAACTGGAAATGAAATCAGCTACTTGGGGGGGGGGGTTAACCCAAGTCTACTCCACAAAATGTAGTTGGAAGGGCATTGTTAGACACCTTTTCAATGCTGATTTATCATGCAGGCAAATTTGGTTCCATAGCAGGAAACTTTATGAATTTTCCAGAGATTTCTGTCAGCAACTAGGATTTCCTTACTCCTGTATGCAAGCCACATGCACATCTCCTGCTTGGGTTTAGTCATGAAGCAGAAATGCAAACCAAAACGCCCTCAGCAAACCCCCATGATCAGTACTTCAATGCCAACACCGGTGATGCTGGCTGTGGTCAGGCTGTTGTTGCTGTGCAGATACCTGGCTCTGGGAAGCTGATCCGAAGGGATCCAAAAGATTAGCATATATTCTTGGAAGCAGATTTTGGAAGTATCTATAAACCATCTTGCTGCTTAGCCTTTATTTCCAAAGCCATGTGTGCACATAAAAATTGATGCTGCAGTGGTGACATCCGTTGTGTGAGTTGGGGTGAGAGACATTCCCCATCCCGGTCTCACAAGTTGTCCTGGGAAAGGGGAGATGTGTCCAAAGCAAAGCGATATGTATGCCCCATGCTTGGTGTGCTTACCTTGCTGATGGGTGCTGGCAGAGACGGGATCCCTTTTGGGGGGGCAAAAAGTGCCTGCCTGCCCCAGGGGCTTGGGGTCTGCATATCCCACCCCTTGCCCAAACCAGAATGGATCACTGATGAGGACCTCTGATGCTGGGGTACCCTGCATGTGCCCTGAGCGTGCCTTTGCCAGTGCTCGGGGATTTGGATCTCTTCAGAGAAAAGGCTGGAAAAAGCAAGCATTTTCCCTTGTGGTTTGGAAAAGAATGATTTCCATTACAGCAGGAGTATTTGTGGGAGGCTTGAATGCTCTGTGCATGAACTAATATGTATTTTAAAAGAAGAGGGGTCCTGCACTGGGGCAGCTTGTCCAGAGCCACAGATGTAGCTCAAACACAAACCAGGGCAGCTTGCCTACCCATCCTGCCTGAAAAGCCTGGCTTTCTGAGGTTTTTCCTCCTGAGCTTTACCATCCAGCAGTGCTATTTCAAGCTACCCTTAAACAACTGGTCCTGTGATCCTAACAGGGGCCTATACAGCCTTGATGTTTGGGTGGGTGCCACAACACCCACCAGTGCCAGGGTGGTGAGACATAGAAACAGGTTGCCTGGAGAAGCTGTGGATGCCCCATCCCTGGAAGCGTTCAGGGAAAGGTTGGACAAGGCTTTGAGCAACCTGGTCTAGTGGAAGCTGTCCCTGCCCATAACAGAGGGGTGGAACTCAATGATCTTTAAGGTCCCTTCCAACCTAAACCATTCTGTGATTCCATGAGCACAGATGCGTCACATGCCTAAAGGGCCAGGAGGAAGGGCTTTATTGTTGATTGGCCCCAGGCTTGTGCATAGTATGCAGAGGCATCAGGTATTCCCCTGGCAACTCCCCACTTTTACTGTAAATAGATGATTCATTTGTCTGCTTTGGCAACAAACTTGGATCACCAAGGAAACACTCGCAAGCTGCCGAAAAGTTAGAGCACAAAAGCAGGTCAAGAGGAGTGATGAATAAATGAGTACGTGCACTGCAGGCTCAGGCTCCCTGTTCTGTACCACAGGTTTCCTGCAGAGACCTTTGCTTCTCCTGGAGCGTGTGGTCAGGGGGGTGATACTCAGCTAGAACAAATGCTTCTGGAATACATCTTATGATGTAATTGAGCATGTCACATGGAGATTCCATGTCTTTTCTAGGAAAATGGAGATCTTGAACACTTTCTGTTGTCACCAAAAGAAAATACGATGCTTTAGCAGTAAGAAAACAAGAGCAAACCACATCTTTAATCATCTCATTATGTTCATGAGCAGACAGGGGCTACACTTGCCAATGCACTACCTGTGCTGGCATATGAATCAGGTAATAATCACATGAAATATATTAAACGATTCAGAAGCTTTGTTAGGAGACCATCGTTTGGATGAAACTTTGTACTTGCTTGTGTGTTCTGCTCTGAAAGTCAAGGTAGCTGTCTGCAGGACAGATGTCTGCTGTTACCACTACTTCAACTGCTTGGGAGGTTTCAGTAGGTGTCAAGGTACCCACATGGCAACAACTGCCGTTGTAACCGGATGCAGCCAAGCCAGGGCTGCCTGTGCACTCACCGCTGCAGTGTGGCACGAGCACACCCTGCTCGGCTAAACATTCCCCAGGGAGCTGGCAAGACCCAAGTAGATTTGAACAGTTGAGCCCACACCATCTTCTGTTTCCTGACTGCCTCCAGCACATGCAGGAGGAGCTGACATTCGTCAAGCCTCTTTTATTTTAAACCTTCACAAACTTCTTGTTCCATTAATGCCATCTGGGCTGAGCTCCATGCACATGTCATCGTGTAATTGTGAGGGCTGGGATCTTCGCAGCACTAGCTGGAGGATTGGCACAGGGCACTTACTGTGAGTAGCAACCTCAGGCAGTTTCAATACTTCTGCTTGGGAAACAGGTTTTAATGTGTAATTGCCTAGCGGGCGGCTGGAAAGTACAACTCCCACCTCCCCAGGATGAAAACAGAAAGAGTATCACATGCAACCTGAGTGGAATTAAAGAAAATCTAGAGTACAGAGAGTACATTAAAGGCCTAAAATGCAGGGTGGTGGAAACATTAATGAAATCCTCATCAGGCAAGCAATAAGACAGGTTCCTCTGACCACCAACCAGCCACAATATAATGTCACCCGTCATTGCATACCAGAGGAGCAGTCGCTAAGTAAAAATCCAGTTAGAAGCCACAGCACGCAGCATGGCAAGAGGACAGAGCAGCCATCTTTAAACAAGCGAGACAATCAGCTTAATGAAATCACAGCTCTTGATAGCTGCAGTCAGTATCCCTAACTAAGGTTGGGAGGGAGTGCAAAGGCAGCAGCAAGGGACAGGTCAGCCAAAGGGGTTCTGTTTGCAGCTGCAGCACAGAGCATGGCCCCAGGAGTGGGGCAGGGATGGCCAGGAAAGCTCCTCCTGCCCCTGGTGCTCTGCAGCCTGTGAGCAGGGGTGGCCAGGAGGACTCCTTCTGCCCCTGGGTCTCTGCAGCCTGCACGAATGTGTATAGTGTGCTGCTGCTGCTGGGGTCTGATTGCTAGGCACGTTTAGGGAGACATTGCCTTTAATGCTCTTGGTTGAGCATAATTACTTCCTTTCCTTCTCCTTTTCACAGTGCCATGCGAGTGTTCCGGGGCTCTTTTGGGCTGCCCAGAGCTGTCAGGCTCCATGCCCTCCTGAGGATGAGAGCGCTCTTTCCTGCCTGCCAGCAACCGCGTGCTGTCCTCAGGAGAGGGGCTCTCCCCTTGTCCCTGGCCTGTAGGGCAGGCTATGGGCAACTTCTACCACTGGGAATTGGGCCATGTGCTTCCCACCAGCGCTACATTCCTTCCACCTGGCAGGTGATGGTCACCCTGTCACCCCAGCACCCCATTGCTCCTGTTCTGCACTGGCTTCTGCAGCCCAGAGCAGAGTCGGGAACATGGGAAACCAGCAGGAGCCCTGCTGGGGGCACTGAAGCAGCTTGAACCCCACGTTGGAGCCGTGACACTGCCCAGCCACGTCTCTCACTGACCACAGCCCATGGGCTCTCCTTCCCCACCAGCACTGGCACTCGCCAGGCCCCCAGCCCTGCTCAGCAGACCATGGCTGAAGCAATCTGTGAGCTTCCCATGCTGCCAGGAAAGCTGGTGGGGATTAAGGAGGGCAGTGTGATCACCAGCATCTCCTCTTGCTGGGAAACCACACTGGCAAAAGAGTCTTGTCATTGTCTGAAATAGAGAGGAAACTGTGACATCCTTGTGGAATTCTCAGCGCAGGACAAGGGTTAGAAGCACCCGTCACTGAATTAAGAAGGAGAAAGAAATTGTTACCATCTGGAAGTACCCAGAGGGAAGCAGAGCGGGTGGAAAGGACAAGCACTCACAGACTAACTGGCCTAGATAGCATCGCTCGTGTCTTGGACCTGCTCAGTCATGGGACAGCAGGAATTGTTCCAGGTCCCTCCATAGGAGGACATCCCAAGCAGTTCACTGCTAATCTGCAGCTGGGGGGGATCTTTTTATTGAGTTTTTTTCCATTTGTGTAAGAGACTTTTCAATTTCTTATTCAAATGAAGCAATGGGTCTGATGAGTCAATGCTGAGTCACCAGGCCAGGGAAAAAGCTGCAGGAAGGCTGGACTATTTATCAGATATGAAAGAAAGAAAGGAAATATATTCTAGATGTAGATAGATCTGGAAGGTGACTCCAGCTTTTGTGGGATCATGTAGTCCCAGGCGCCAGGCAGCAAACCTCCCAGAAGGGAGGGGGGAGCGCAGCGGGATGTATATGCTCTATTGAAAAAGATCAATTGGCGCTGCAGGGAGCAGCATACACCACAGAGGCTGCTGCACTAGAGCTTTGCAGGTCTCCTCTGAGGGGTATGGCTACGCAGCCAGGCTCCCCCCATTTAGCACCTCTGCACTGCCGGGAGGAAGGTAAACTAGCCGAGCTCTCCACTGCCATGGCACCAGTGCTGGCTGGTGTGCCAAGGCACAGGAAGTTCAGGCACTGCCCTGTGAGTCACTGCTGGTGGTGGAGGCAGCTGCAGGGGCTTCCTCCACCTCACTTTCTGTTGGTTCCTTTGCCATGAGCATTAAACCTCTCCACCGTTCAGCCCCTCCAGCTCCCGGCTCATCCAGCTCACACCACCCTCCTGCAAGGTGGGATGTGGAGGTGCCACTGGGAAACAAACAAGCAAACAATCTATCTGGCACTAATCGTGAAGCCTTGGCATGGCTGGCAAGGGCATTACTAAGTGTGCAAGCTGGGCTAGGTGGTCCCACTAGCTGGAGACCCCACTGCCTGACTTGGACAGCAGAAAGCAATGAGAGCTTCACCTCCCCTGAATGCTGCCAGAGCTGTCTCCAAGAGCACACTGTCCAAGAGCACATGCAAGCAATGTGGTGTGGCCTCCCCACACAGCAGATGTTCACACACCTCCCTGTGGTTAGGCAGTGAAATTCCAGATAACTGCAGCTGCTCTGGGATGGGGTTGGTCAGGAGCAGAGGGAAGGACCTATTCCCAAGAAGGCAAAGAGCGCCTGAAGTCTTGAAAGACCCACCTGCAAAACATGATCGGTGTCTGTTGGATGGGGTTAGACTGCACCAGCACCTGGTGCTTTCAATGCAGAGGAGTCTGCAGCCTGGGTCATTCGGGTGGCTGATGCAGCTTTGCCCTCACACCCCTGCCCTGTGCTCACATAGTTTCTGCTTCTGACACTGGGTCAAAATCCAAACGCCTGTCACAAACCCATGCCACAGCATGGTTAAACAGATGCTTAAATAGGGCACATGGACTGGAAGGTGATAAGCTTGCTGTATCACTTTAGACATGGATTATGCGCTGGTGGCTTGATTCAGCGCTCACAGTTCTCATCCAAGACATGGTTTGGTGCTGATGGTCAGCAGACATCCCAGCTTGTGGGGTGCCTGCACACCTAGTGAGATTTAACATGTTTAGTATTTTATTTAGGCGCTGGTTTCATAAAGCACTGGGTCTGGGGTAGGAGGGGGATGGATCTTTGGTGTTTAAGTAATAATTTCTCTTGTCTAAGTGTACACAAGGTGAAAAATAGTACTATTTGCACACCATTTCAGGCTTTTCAGTGAGATGGGTGACAGCTTCCGAATTAGTGCATCTTTAAAGAAACGACCCAGATCAGCATGTTTCTGAGGAGAAATCAAAGTGATGCCTCATTTGAGAAAAGTTCTGTTTCCTAAAGGTAAGAAAGTTGGCTGCCTTTGTTACCCACAGCCTTAAAGAAAAAAAAGGATCACCCAAATTGTATGTGCTTAAAGTATTGTTGGTGTTTGTAAGTAACAAGAAAAGAAAATGTGTTCTGCAAGGATATTTCAATGGCTTTTACCACCACCATCAATGAAATCTTTCCAATGAAGTATTGATGAATCTAGTTTTGCAACACTGCTGCTGGGGAGGAGGAGAATTCCTCAGCAGCATGACACGTTGCTGTCTTTGCTGTCTTGGCTTCATCACATCCTGTCGAAGAAATACAGGCTCTGCCTCCTGCAAGCACTTAAACTGATGTTGAAAGCCATTCCCACACTAAAGGAAACTTTTAATTGCCTTGAAAGGTGTTGTTTTCCTGAATTACTTAATTAAAAATAATCCCTGCAATAAGGAATCGATCTGCTTTATTTCTCTCTGCTGCTAATGTTGTTGGTTGGCTTAACTAGGCTATAAAATAAACCATTTCTTTTAGTTGAGTAGTGCCATTGTGGTACAGCATCTGTGGTGGCTAGGAGCCCTTGGGAAGGTGCTGCCTCATTCCACACGGACTTAGCAGGGCTTGCTGGGTCCAGCATCTTCACACTGGGTTTCAGAGTTTATGATACCCACTTTGGTGCCAGCAGGACAGCCTGCAGTGGTTGAGTCTGCAGTTTGGAGACATCCCTCAGTGTCAGTATCTGACTGGTGATGATTTAGAGTTTCTTTCTCCTAAGACTCTCACCTGCCTGTCTTGAGCTCTGAGCCTGTGGTGTATACTTACTCCATGAAAGCTCTGGTTCTTGCCTTACTGCCAACTAGGCTTGACTCGGCAGAACTGAGTACCTGTGCTGCTTTGGAGGAGAGTCAGGAGGACCAAGCATCACTTGGGTTCAAGGGCACAGGAGGCTTTTCACTTCCTCCCGTTCTTCCTCTCCTGCGTGTTGATCGGCTGGAGAGGAGGGAGCCACGCTTTGTCCTCCCCATGCTGAGCCTCTGCACTGATAACACCTCAGAAGCAGGGCTTGGGAAGGAGGAGAAACCAGGCGGAAAGAGCTGAGTTATGGGGCCACCTCTGGCCAAGGCACAGCCTTGCCACTAATTAGTGTAATTAATACCCATGTAACAGAAATTCTTTAAATCCTGATCACTGATTGCAATGCAATTTCAGTACTGGGTTTGAAGCCACAGGACTCTCTTTTAGTGCCACTGAAGTAAAATAAAATGTTGCTATTAATTAACTCCTTTGCCTTTTGGTCTGTTTTTAACCTGGCACTTTTTGTTTGCACGCTGATTCCTCTCCTCTCTGGTTTCTCTCATCTGTGTTTATTGAGCAAATTTAATTCCCCATCCTCTCTGCCGTCATTTTGCCACCTTCTTAACTTGTTCCCAGCTTAGTGGGTGAGCTGCACAAGAGGAAGCGGGATGCTGTGATCTGCTGGGTTGGATTTTAGAGTTTTGACAAACATTGATATTTCCCATGGCAACAACCCCTGTATGGTGCAGCACCCAGCACAAACCTTGCTCTTGCAGAAACAAATGTCGCTCTGCAGTGTTGACTGCTTTCTAAGCAGATGTTTATTTGGAGAAATGGGAGGCTGGGCTGGGTGGGGGGAGCGCCAGGGGCACGCTGGATACAGCAAAATTAACCACCCAAATTTAGTGGATGTGACCTGAAACTCTGCTAAAAGAAGTTTGTGGCTTTTGCTAGGGCAGTAGTTGATGCAATAAAACTACTACAGAAAGTGCTTCTTGTTGTGGTACCCTTCTGGGTACCGGTGGTACCCTTCTGTATCTCAGTGTTTCAGAGAAAAACATAGTCATCTCCCTCTCCACTTCTGGTTTTGGTTTGTTTTGGTTTTTTTTTAAGGAATGTCCAAAATAGTTTATTCCTGATATTTTGTTCTAGATAAGCACTTACACAGCTGCTTGCTAAGATGCTCCTGCAAGGGTCCCTGAGGAGTGCAAGAGACGGGGTAGAAAGGGATGTGTCCTGGCATGTTAGTATCTTGGAGTGGTGGCTCAGCAGGTTTGAAAATGTGGTTCCCTAGGACTATGCAGAACATAAAAACTGTAGAAATGATGAATTCAGCTGTAATGTTGCTTCTTTCTCTAATTGTCGCATTTTTAGTGAACTTTATGCAAAAAATAAGCCCAAATACTGTTTTCATTTTGCTGTTTTCTTCCTCTGCACTACTTCAGGGTGTTGGCATTCCCCACACATTCCTGCAGTTGACTCAGACCCCGGGGAGAGAGCCTGAGAGGGACGGGCCAGGGTGAGAGCTGCACTGAGGTCTCAGCTGTTGTGCTGTCAATGTTCAGCTGAGGCCAAGGCTGTCACCTTGGTGCAGGGCTGCAGTTCAGTGCCATCCCCGCTGCTGTCCATCACGCACCCTGGAAAGTAGCATAGCAAAGAATACTTGTTCAGAGATTGTTTTCTTGCAACTGCTCTTCCTTTTTCCCCTGTCAGAGTTATGAAATCGGGGGCATGAACTCTTCCAATGGGGATCTAAAACCTTTTGACGAGAACATCTGCACTTCCTCTGCATAGGGAGTGATGGGGAAGAAGGGCTGAAGACACCGGTCAAGAAGGAAACGGAGAATAGCAAAGGCAGGAGAAGCCGCTTCTCTTCTGTTGCTGAGCTGGGAAACTACTGCCTGGGGCTTCTCTAACATCACCTGCAAGCTGCTGCCTCCCAGCTTTGAGGCAGGTCCTGCAGAACCTGCGGCTAGCACTTGCAGCTTGGCCACAACTTTGATTTCCTCGTTCCCCCTCTCCCTACCCGTGGTAATCCCAATTTATTTCTCCCCTCCCCAGATAATCCTAAAATTAAGCAAAAAGGGGCTGAGAGGGGCGTTTGAAACACACAGCATCTGAGCCAAGCAGGTAACAGCGCTTCCCAAGGCTTCACTCCCCATCCTTGCTGCAACTGCCTCTGCTTGCCGGTTAGTGCCCATGAGCTGCTGCGGTGAGACAAGGCAGTGTTTGTCATGCGTTGCTGAGAAAGGGACTCCCCGCAGCACTCAGACCTCCTCCTGCAGCTCTGAGCATGACGCCTGGATGCAGGGCAGCCTCCCTCCTCCCCTTTGCATTGCCTGTGATGGCCCATTTTGCAATTCAAAAGGAAATCAGAAAAAATCTGCTCGTATAAATTCTTATTTTGGCATTAGAAAGGCAAACTGCAGTTTACTGATCTGATTGAATTCTGAGTGGTTCTGTGCTGGTGGCAGTACCTGAGGTGACTCTGGCAAGCCAAAGCCATACTGCTGTACTGACAAATCTGGAAGGTTTATTTTTCAATCCCTGTAGCTGCCCTGAGAATTTCTTCTTGTTTATTAAACCCCCAAAGCTAACACTTCTCTGACTTGGAATATACTGATTTGAAAATGAAGCCATAAACTGTGAACTCACCCATCCTTAGACCTTGGTGTCCAGGACATGGCCATGGTATTTCGGAAAGAAGGTCATTCCATTTCAGAACGTGGGTTTTTCATTAGTCAAAGCTGACAAAAAGCCTCCAGCCTGATTCTTATCATTCTCCTGGTGTTTCCAAGGGCATTTTAGGAATCATAAATACAAGAGCCTTTAGGAATGTTTGCTACAAAGGAAGTTTTTCAGCTATGGTTGACCCCCAAAGGCATGAAGAGCGCCAATAATTATATGGATACCTGCGTTTATGAAGCTAATTCTCTGATAAAGTCTATGCTAGTAAAAGATGAAAAGGCAAACCTTCACACATCTCAGCAACACGTATTGCCCTGCCACTGCTCTGCTAGAACACATTTAAGCCAGCACATAAGCAGCAGAAGGGCTGTTCAGGGGTGGTGCAGCCTGTGGGGGATGCGAGTACCTCCAGGGCAATCCAGAAACTCAAAGCAAGGACTGCATGTCTCTTGTGCAGCTCAGCTCACCCCACTTGCTGTTTGCAGCTCCTATGCTGAGCCTGGGAAGGGTGAGACTCTGGCACAGGGTGCTCAAAGAAGCTGTGGCTTCCCCATCCCTGGTAGTGTCCAAGGCCAGGTTGGACAGCCTTGGATCAACCTGATTTAGTGGTAGATATCCCTGCCCATGGCAGAAGGCTGGAACTGGGTGAGGTTTAAGGGCCCTTCCAACCCAAGCTGCTCTATCATTTTGTGATTATATAATGTCTCCATCAGGAACTGGTGCAGGGACGCACTGGCCCCAGCACCAGATGCCTGAGATTTGAGATGGCCGGGCTGGGTCAGCAGTGAGCAGCATGGGGACAGCTGCAGCCTGCCCAGGGACAGAGCCCAGCACGTCTCTGCACATGCCTTGACCTCAGCCCATGACTGCATTGCCCAGATAAAGGCTGCTGGAGCAGCAGCGAGGAAGACGTGCTTGTTCTCTTCCGTGCACACCCGTCATCACATACCTAGAGAGGCCAGCTCTGGAGGGTGGAGGGAGCCTGACTTGTCAGCCAGGACAAGCTCCTGATGACAGCTCTGCATCTGCTGTCAATGGCAAACACAGGAGGGATCCTCACCCCATGGCTGCAGTCAGGAGTTCTCTGTCTGTTCCCTGCTGCAGGGCTTTACTTTCCCAGCTCTGCCCTTCCTGCCATGGAGAAGAATTGCTGTAGGCTGGCCCACTGCCAGCTATTGCTGATGGGCTTCCCTGGGAAGCATGGGCTGCAAGGCTGGTCCTCTGGGGCAGAATTTGGCCTAGGTGACACGATCTGCAACCTCCTCTCTGTTTGTTGACTGAGGCGTTGCTGCGGAAAAAGCCCTGCCAGCACCTACAGGAGAACTTTGGAGAGAAGATGACTTTGGCTTGCTGTGGTCAGGGCCTCTGTGGGAGTTTCAGCTCTGTTCCAGCCATCCTCAAATCCTGGAGGAGCTGAGCTTGGAGCAGAGCACCACAAACCATGGTGCTTCCTAGTAAACACCAGAGCTCGTGATGAAGCTCCTGGTGAACTTGATGCTCTCTGACATCCCCACAGTGTGCTGAGCAAGCATTTCCCTGTGTCTTAGACAGCTGGATTCAGCCTGCGGCAGAATCTGGCTCTTTCCAGCGCAGACACTGGAGTCAGGCGGAGCAGAGGTCCAAGAAAAGAATAAGTATGCCTTCTATTCAGGCCCATAGGCTGAACAGAAAATCACGTGCTGCAGAGGTTTTTGTATGCTCCTTCTCTGCAAATATACCTGTATCCAGGATCCAAGCTGTGGTCTCTTTGTGCCAAGAGTACTGCACAAACAGCACCTGCTGCCCTTCTGTAGGTGTGAATGCCCTAACATAAACAAGAAAAGATAGAGGAAGAGAAAAAGGAGAAGCTTGATGTGAAGGAATGTCAGCTGATAAAGTAACAAACCCATTTCCTAATGTGACTTTTACAACCCCTGAGAACCTCAGCCAAAAATGAAGCAATTTCCTTGCTTCGCTCTGGCGCCAAGTGACTTTCAAGCTGCACCATTTACATTAGCTCATATGAAACTCTCCTACTACTGCTTTGTTGATAGAAGAATTTTAAAACCCAACTATCTTGGTGCTTTAAATTTGAATTACTGTGGCATTTACTGGTGTAGCACAAGCCTGTGCAGCTTGCTTTCATTCTTTATTTGTCTTTAGGTGTTTTAAGATTACTGCTTTGCCCGATCAGTGACACTGGTGATGGCCACCTTTATTTCAGCTGAAACGTGCATGTCTTAAACCCTACTGTAGACCCTGCTGACAGCCTGGGTTGCTTCCCTCTCGTGTCCTCTGTGTGCTGCCTGCCACAGCCTGGTGTCATCAGCCCAGCGGGATGTGACCTGAGGCAGGTCTTCTCTGGTCAGAAGTCACCAGCCTGATGTGGTCTGCACAGGTGGATTCGTAACCATCCTTTGCTCCTCAGCACTTAATGGAGCTGAACTGTCCCGCTGCAGCTGATGTGAAAGCCAGTGTGGCCTGCTGCATTCCACTGGAGACCCTTCCAGATGGCTTTGGCTCTTTTGTATGGTGCTGGGCACATATTTGCAAGCATTTATGTGCCTTTCATAAACATCCCTAGGAACAAAAGCACAGGTAGGGTATGCGCAAAAAGATATCCAGCACTTCCTATAAAAATGCTAATGAAGCTTCAGGCCTCTCGAGGGGTGTTCAGTGATGTGCAATAAATTTCCTTTGAATGGCTTTGTGAGCAGTTGTGAATTTAACACTGTTTTCAAAGAGCAAGAAGTGTCTCTATAATCACAGTCAAGGAGACAGAATAAAAACCATTCCGGCCAGCAAACATAAAAATATCTGGCCTTTACCTTTTGAGTCCTCCTGATAATGTTTGAAATTCAGTTAAACCTCTATACCCAGGAGAAAACGAGCGCAAATAAGGTCAGAGAGATCGATGCTAATGCTAGGCAAGGGCGAGAGCCTCCGTCTCTTCAAACACATTTAGTAACCCTTCCTTCTGTCATAATCAAAGGCAGATTCTAAGAATGTTAGATTATTAGAGGTAAGCTCATCTCCCTGCTTGTTATTTGTGATACTCTGTTCCAGAGTAATGAATGTAAGTGATGAGCTGCTGTTTCTGCCAGATCTCATGGGTCTGGCATGAAGCATTGGAAGCAAACTGCTCTTCATTTGTAAATTGGAAGAGGTCGATGGATACAAAGCTGTTAACAGGCCAGAAGGGATAAGATGAGTTCTAGAAAAGTGCAAAGCCTGGGTCCCCCGGAGGTGGAACACAGCAGACAAGAAGGAAAGGGGCTAACAAGTGCTTCTCTTCTAAACTGGACCCATCCATCCCCTTCATGGCTTTTCTTCCTTAGATGAAATACAGATTTCAGGATGCTCTGTACCATGCCATGCTGGGTCTCAGACATATAAGCCTTCTGCCAAAACAATTAGGTTCTGGCCTTGTCCTCAGGCAGTCTTGGAATACAGCATATCCCAGCATGAGAACTGCAATGTCCTCAGGGCTGTGTTTGGTTTTTCCTGTGGGAATTCTGATCTGAAACTGGGTTGGCCACCTTGTCTTTGTTCTGTCATTAAAGCAAGCCCAAAGGGATGGTCAGAAGGGCAGGAAGGTCCCAGCACTGTGCTGCGGTTGTGCATAGCCCGGGTGTCACCTTTCCTCATCCCGGGTGACTCCTGCCGCCAGCTGCTGAGATGTGGCACAGTGCAAGCCCAGGGTGTTACCTGGTATGGGGCAGGGGCCACCATAATCTGGCTGCAAACAAGGCACAGCTTTTGTTTCAGGGTCACCGGTACCCTCAGACAGGCTGTGACTGACAGATTCCTTTCACATAGGCTGCTGGAGGGCAAGTTTTGGTTGTGCTGCCTGCAGAGCTGCCAGCTGCTGACACACCGACAGCAGCGCATTCCTCTGCCCCTGGCTGCACAGTCCTCCACGAGTTCATTTTTACATCTCTTTTAAACCAGATTTTACCTCATACGTAAGACTTGGCAGAGTGAGCCTCTGGCCAAAGCCAAGCTCTGCTGCATTGGCTTCCGTGCTCCCTGGCAGTACATGGCATCCATCTGAGGGCACCGGGCCAGGACTGAGCAGTCCTGGTGAGCTGTGGGTATATGTTTTCTCCCAGACCTCCCATGCAGCTCAAGGGTTTAGGCAAAATGAAGCAAGTGTGACAAAACATCTGGCTGCATCCCACACATGGTGCTCCGTGGCTCCCAGAAGCACAGGCTGGCGCTGAGGACAGTGCTGGCTTCTGCTTCAGTCCTCTCTGTTTGCTGCCAGGGTGATGCAAATCCCTGCACCTCTTCAGGGATTTGCCCATGGTTTGGAAAATCCCCCCGGGCATGGGAGGCATGTTTGCTCCTCCATGTGCCCTAGATGTGCACAGTGGGATTAAGGTAGCTTATCCCACTTCCACAGCAGGCTGCAGGCATTCCGGGAAAAGAAGGTGAGTGGGCTCCCAGTGTGGTACCCAACTCTGCAGCCACACAAAGCCAGCTCCCAGGAGCAGGAAACTTGTCCTTCTCATCACTATCATCCAGCACTGAAGGAGCTCGGCAATGCTGAGGGTGCAAAGCCTGGAAACCACTGGAGGAACATCCCCGGTCTGTCCCTACCCGGGAGCCAGCACGATGAGTGCCAGCTTCCAGGAGCTCCTGCGAAGGCAAGGCCCAATCTGAAGGCAGCAGGACCCCAGCCTCCGGGGACCTAGGAGCCTGTACTAAGCTGTTAGGAGCAGGCAGGACACCCAGCCCTGGGGCCCCAGTCTGGCCAGTGTTTACCAACATGTTCACTGCTTGTCCCTTTGTGTGAGCAGTAATTCCCTGCAATGTCATGGCTTGCTTTACCTGTTTTCTGGGGAAAGTAAGCACACATAAATAGCTGAATAATACAATACAGTCATTGCTTTTCGTCCTTTAGTAGCTGCTTTGGGGAGTAAACAATAAGTGCTTCTTCAGTTTGCTTTGGTGCTTTAATGTGAAGCATCATTCTTTGTGTACACTTTGCATCCCCCTCCTAGAAGAAACCCCAGTATTATCATGAAGTCATCGTGCTAACTGGGCACCTAATCTAGACTGGAAGGTTTGGAGTTTCCATGGGCCAGTCCCTTGGGCTATTTTTAAGTCTTGGAGTGAGATCACATTATAGTAGTGCATTAACATCCACAAATCCTTGTGAATGACAGCCTGGATTTTGAGATAAGTGCCTGGCTCTTTAGGCACACTGATCAGCCAAGGAGGGATAGGGACCTCACTGGGCAAGATGGGGTTCTGACACTTCCCCCAAGACGACAGAATTTTCTGCATGTTCTTTTATTCACTGCAGCACATGAAGGAGTTTCCATCACAGTATGGATGGATCACACGCGGTGTGGATCTGAGTGTGCTGTGGTCAAAACCCCTGGCCCAGCCTCATAGACACTGATGCTCACAGTGCTGTGGGCATGGGCTTCAATGCATCGTGTGCTTGGCTTTGAGTGGTAACACTCCTGGGTCTATAAATATCTCTCAGTTTCTCCAAGGGGATTAACTTCGCAGGTGTTCATAGCAGCAGTCCAGTTCTGCTGGTGCAGCTATTGTCCAGGGATTGTAGTGAGAATAGAAAGTGCCCAGAGCCTGCTGTGAGTGAACCCCAAGTGCTGTCATTTTTATTTGTTCATCTCTTCTTAATGTGCTGAAGCCTTTGTGTATTCTGCAGTCAATAAGACTTCAGCAAGGCTGCGTGGCTGGTAGGTGCTACATTCTGCTTTTACTGCCTGCTACGTAGCATGCTGCTTTCAATTATCCTCTTCTGCTGCCTCTCCACCAAAGGATGCTCTAGTTTTAATGATATGTCTCCTTACTCCCAACGTGTTCTCAAGCTTCACATCTGGTGCACCAGTCACCTCTACTGCATCCTGCGATTCTGCTGATACTTAAACATTCTGGCAGGTAACCAAAAGACAGGGAGGACCCAAGACACAGGCACAGCAGTGGGAGTTGATGCTCAGTGTGTCACTGCTGGCCTGAGCAGGAGGCAATGGACTTTACAGCACCTTGGAGATGCTCTGATGGGGACTGTGCTCAGCTTGAATGTCTTCAGCACACCTGCTTGGCCCCAATCCCTCCTCTTCTCCATCCCTCTCCTATTCCTGCGCAGGAGGAGGGAGCCTTCCCTGGCTCTGCCAGGGCTCTGTGCAGTGGCAGCGCAAAGCACTGGGTCCCACATAGCTCTAGCACACTGCCCAGTGTGACCCTGCACTCACTGGGCCGTGAGCACGCTGGCAGGCTCTCTGATCTCTGCTGTCTCACTGACATAACTGTTGGCCTAAACACTCTTCGAAACGCTCACCAGGACATGGCCGGATGCTCTGGTGGTGTTCCCAGCTCTGTGCCTGCAGGCACACAACTCTGTGCCCCACAGACACAGGGCTGGTGACCCCCAGGTGACAACCCCAGGACAATGGGGACATGAGGGATGGAGTGAGCGCTGTCACCACCTGGTTGTGTGCTGTGGCTGCTGCGGCCCCTCTTGGTTCAGCACGGATCCTGGACCCACTGGGGCTTCAGAGCCCACAGCTCAGCAGGGAAGGGATTCTGTTTTCTCTCTTGACCTGTTTGAATTGCCACAGTCACTTGTGACCGTGAGGCACAGCCTTGGCAGCTCTCCCTTGTGCAGGTTTTTCCATACACGCAGGCAGAGATGCACAGAGCTACCTCAGAAAGCAACAAACAAAAAAGAGGCTGGCAAGTAAAAATCTGCACTAGTGAGGTGCAGGGGGTGAGGATTTTCCCTGTAATTTGATTAGTGGGCTACAGGTTTTTTAATTGTAGCATTATTTTCACTTGCAGGCCTTCAAAGAGGCAATGCCTCAAGTTATGGACCAGCACGAGGGACCAAAGAGCTGAGAGACCTTCTATTATTTGTAATCAATGTTGACATTGAGAAAGACAATTACTTGGGTATGCATTCACAGCACCTACATATAATAGAGATACCAATAGGATAACATTAGGGACAGCCTGGTCTGGGATTTCAGCCCTAGCAAAGGGCTCCATCTTTCAAGGTAAGAAACCCCCTACATCACTTACCAAAAGAATGGCCTGGCCTGCACAACTGAAGTGGAGGGGGACAAATGGGATGGCAGGGGAATTAGACAGAGATGGGAAAACAGCTTTTTATTCAAAAGACCAGGGAAGAGACCTGCAGGTGAAAGAAGAGATTGAAGGAGGGGACAATGTCGCACACTCATGGAGGTGGCAGCTCCTTGACGGTCACACGAGTGCATGGAAGGATCAGTTTATCCCTAAATTCAGTGCAGGATTATTAATAAGGTGACAAGTGTTGTCCAGAATGACAACAAATGCACCCAGACTTTGGTACAGAGGCAGGCTCAAAGCTGTGGGTCCTGCTCTGTCTTCTAAACATTTAGTGCTTTCTCCAGGGGAGATGACAGAAAACAGGTTTGGAAAGTTTATCTGAGGGACAGCGGTGCCAAATGTCTTAGCAGGGACAATGGTTAAATTTAACCTTAAGCACAAATCAAGTGGATAGATGAAGTTTTTCACTCCCGTAGAGGGGCACTGGAGCCCCCCACAGCCAGTGTGATCCCAGCATTTTCAGACAAGGAATGGAGGTGTGCAGAGTGGGGCTGCCCTTGTGACAGGCAACAGCTCGCTCCTTGGCAGGAGCAGTCCTGCCAGGCCCAGGCAGTGCCACGTTCTCAGTAGTAGCAGTGCAGGGAGGCACTGGGAGAGGAAAGCTGAGATCACTTTGCACCTTCCCAGTAAGGTACCACTCTCCCAGTTTTGCGACAGCTGGGAGAGAAGCAACGTTACTACACAGCCTGGGCCCACAGAGCGCTGCCTGTCTGCAGGAAACCCCCTAGAAATCCCTGACCAAACTGAGATCCTCAGAGGACCTCCTGTTACAAATTCCTAGGACTCCAGCTATTTATAAATGTCCCGATAAGGCTAGAGTTCAAGAACACGCTGAGGTTTATAACTACAGAGCCAAGTCACCCTCTTGGGCATCTTCCTCATGCCAGAGAATTCAGAAAGGGCATCTGCTAGATGAGGATGGTCAAAATTGGCCCCCAAGACAATTTGTTGCAACAATACGCTGAAGAATGATAAACTCTTGGAAACTCCTATTGGCATAATACCTGTGACAGAGCTGGGCTGCTGAAGCAAATGAAACTCACCTTATCCAGGAGCTGTACTCCAGGGGGAAGTACTGCTGGATCAGAGGTCAATATAATGCAGTGTAGACACATAATGTGCTGGTGGTCTGCCACGAAGGCTCCTGCGCACCCAGGGTCACAAATCACAGCTCTGTCTCTGGCCCTCCTCTTTGCTGTGAGCATTGCAAAGAAAAATACCAGCTGCAGCGTGCGCTGACCTTATTGCTTTGTAACACCAGCCTCACTGGCTTGCTTTTAAGGAACTAGTTACAGAGGTATATTAATTAATTCAATCATAAAATCTGCCATCTAGTGGCAAAGGAACTTATTTGGTGGCAGGTACTGATGTGAGCACGGCTTGTGCTGTCAATGATGGTTTTTCGAAGGTATTTTCACTTAGCAGATTCTCAGCTAAGCAGTGTTTGGAGCATACAGGTTTAAAGAATGCTTTGGAGCGTGTCCTGAGACATTTACAGCACGCAAATGCCACAAAACCCAGGCACTACTTGAGTGATTTGCTTCTATGATCTTAATGTCCTTTCCAACCCTAGCTATTCTATGATTCTATGATTCTACTACAGAAAAGATCCTAAAGATGCTCCTGCCAGCCCAGACCAGCATCCCACAGGATATAAAATGAATTAGGAATTTTCTTCAGAATGCTCCCTAAGATGGGTCGCCCAGCCTGCAAGTCCTCTTCGGATGTAAACACTGGGAGTCCTGATCAGTAGCAAAAAAATGGCTATTTGTGGCTCATTTATGCAAGAAAAATATATACCAAGCAGTTTTTCCTTCAATAACTGAAGTGTACTTCCCCCCAGATGTTTCCTCGTGTCCCCTGAAGTGCCACACCAACCTTCTCCACATCTGCAGCATGAGGAGGTGAAAGAGAGAATTACTGCAGCCAGTCCTGGTGGCCACCATAGGCACTGGAAACTTGAAAAGGGGCAAGAATGAGCTAAAGATATTGGAGTTCACCACCAGGTCCTGCAATGAAAAACTTCAGGATTTCAAGACTGAAAAGTGACTTGTTTACAGTGTAGGAGATGTTCATAGCTGCTGCTGAGTTACTACAAAGTCAGCTTCAGAGGGCTTCTGTTACCTGGCAGAGAAAAAAAGGACTGATGATGCCAGATGATTTTGTGTTGGTAACAAGGCCTGGCATTTAATTACAAGGAAATTGCCAGCTGGAACAAAATACAAAGAAACCTGCTGGAGTTTGTCTCCTGAAGTCTTCAAATAAAGGCTACATACCTTCCTGGAAGTTCGACTGCGGGCAGTTTAATTCTGGTATAAAATAATACAACAGATTAGGGCAGATGATCTGACAGTGCCTTCTGGTCTTGAAATCTGGGAATAAAGTCATATCTGTCAATAAAGTCTTGCTGCTCAGGAGTGTGATTTGGTGTTAGGAGCCTAATTTAGGAACAAAGTGTAAAGAACTTGTGTTAAAGGATGACCAATAAGGATAGGAGCAGTCATAGCCAGCCCTTCGATTGCTGAGGGACTTGATATAGTCTGCAAGCCTGAAGTCATGGGTAGATGGGAGGTGTTGAAATCTGCTTCTCTTCTGCACACTTTGACAGCTTCTGTAGAAATAGTTACTAAGTGCAAAGACTTCACCCCACAGGGGCATCAGTTTTATCACTTGGTGGGTTGCTTTGTAAGATGGTCTTTGCCGAGGGTCTGTAGCATCCCCAGCTGTCCCTGATGCTGCTCTCACAGAAGGACCCCTTGCAGCCTCCTAGTTGAGGCGTGGCTTATTTCTAAACATCCTCAACCAGCATCAGCAGAACGAAGCTACTTGTGGCACAGGCATATAAAGGAAGCTTGTAAGAAAGATGGAGAGAGACTTTTTACCAAGGACAAGGGGTTTTAAGCTGCAAGAGGGTAGATTTAGATAGGATACAATAAAGAAATTTTTTATGATGAGGGTGGTGAGCACTGGAACTGAGGCCAGGGCATCAAACGCAAACCCCTGGCATCACCCCCATCTCGCTAATCCTGTTGCTCCCTGTGCTCAGGGACAGCAGGGGCTGCAGCTATGTGAGGTCCCACTTTGGACCTTGAATTTTTCATTAATCTTACCTTGAAGAAATTACATTGACAATTCTCTCCCTCTTCCAACATGAGAAATGTTTTTATATTAACTTGGAGCTGTCGATTCCTACAGCAGGAAATGCTTTAGTCATCCCCTCCTCTGCTGGTAAGTGCCCTGCCTTAGTCCCACCATCTTTTAAGGAGAAGCTCTCTGTCCTTCATCCATGGCTCTTCCCTGCGAGGCAGCCTCTGCAAGAACCAAACAGAGGGAACAAACAGCACAGCTTGTTTTGAGGGAGGAGGCTCCTCCCCTCAAGGTGTTTATTATTAGCGTTTTCTCCCTAGAAATATCCTACAGTTCAAAAAGAAGAGGTGGGATTGAGAAAAGTCCCTACAGAAATGTGACTGAGGGTAAATGGTGCCTTTCAGCCTTTGAAATCCATGAGGTTGTATGCAACAGTAACACCTGCCCTGAACCACGCTGCCTCCAGCCATGCCTTTGGTACCCAGCAAATGACTGCAAAGTATGCCCAAAGTCATCTTTGCAACTTCTTGCTGGCGCCCACTTTTTGCCCAACAAACCCCTTCAAGATGAGGCTCACACACACATCTGCTCAGCGTTCTGCCTTTTATTTAGGAAGAGGCCCAGGGAGCTGCTGGTGCATGATTAAGGGAACAGATCTAAAGCTGATGGAGAGATGTGGCAGAGTAACGACTGTGCCTGGGTGCTGCTCCCTCCTGTGGCTCAGGCGCTTGGAAGACGAGAGCCGCACTTTACTGCTTCGATCTTCAGAACATTATTAGGGCACAATGAGTAGGTCACCTCGTCCTCACTCACCCCCGATGGCAGGCTGATTTCCTGAGACATGTTTTTGTAGTTATACTCCTTCCTTTTTGAGGTGGTGAACTCCTCCTCATGCTTCGCTACCACCTTCACTTTCCCATCTCTCACTGTCACACAGACTTCCTTGGGGTCAAAACCCTTCACGTCTATCAAAGCCAAAAGTCTGTGATCATGGGAAGAATGTACCATCTTGTTAAGTCTTCTTTGCATGCTGGAATAAAAACAAGAGGACAGCCTTTCAGTGCAACTCACAGAGGAATGTGTGGACCAACTTCAGGACAAGAGAAATAAATAGGAAGCTACTGAATCCCTATTCATGCTGATGCACAGCACTTGGGGTGGTGTCTGCACCATCGGAAGGAGCTCCCACCTGCATACCACAGCAGTCAGGAGTACTGTAGTGTCCTCTTCTGGGATGGGGCAACTGAGGAGCTGAAAAGCTCTTTCACCTAATACAGAGAAGCCAGTACTGCTCTTTCACACGTACATTCCACCACGAAGCCACGTGTGTCCATCCTACACCTTGTCCTACATTTCGAACAGTTACTATAGATCACATTTTCTAGTGAGGAGTTTTGTTTAAAGCCATCGGTGGATAGGAGACACATTGGCAAAAAAACCCCAAACCCAAATGATCCTGCAGAGCTGGGCTGGAGGCTCACTGAGCCATTAAAATGATTTCTAATACTGTCAAACAGTGATTCTGCTCAACCAAAGGGCTGGCTGTTATTGAAACCATTTGTAAAGTAGGCAACGGAAGGGTCATCTCAGATACAATAGCTAAATTGGACCCAAGGCAACAAATTAAAAATATAATGGGTGTAAAGGAAGAGGATATAGGGCAAGCACGAGGGAACCATGACCACTAAGGTGAGAAAGCCCTAACGAGTAGTTCATTAGCCAGCTACACCCATTTCAGCAATCTTACTTGAAGCCTGCAGTGATTCAACCTGGTGTGATGATTTTGAGATGTGTTTTTTGTGCTCCTGAGAGCTGGCTCCTCCACCTGTTCCTTTGGTCTTTTTTTATATTGCTGGTCAGAGGAGAATAAATGTGCTGAGGACAGCTGGAGCTTCCCAGCATTTTCTGTGGACAGGGACAGCTGAATTCCTCCTCACCATGGGCTGAAATCCTGCTGTAGCGTGGTTTCAGATGGCAGTGGTATGGATTTGCATTCAAACCAGCAAGTTGTCCCAAGCGTGGCAGGGCTGGGTGGAGCCTTGCACTCAGGGAGAGCATGCTCCAGCATCCCATGGCCCATTCTGAGCCACCCCCAGCTTCCATTCAGACTGACTTCCTATTTCTTTATTGGGATTTTGGTGTGCAATGATTCTGCAAGGGGATGCTTCACCTGCCCAGCTCTGGTACCCAATGCCCAGGTGAAAACCTGGATACAGACACCAGTGCTGTAACACCTGGGATTTGAAATCTGCTACTTGACAGAGTAGCATGTAGGCTGCAGCTACCGGGTAAGTTTAAACTGACCCTGCAACAACTTTCAGTTTTGCTGAAGTCAGAGTAAAATTAACGCAGAAGTCAGGCTTTTTCCCTTTTCCCTCTAGCTTCCCTCTAGCACACGGGGCAGACTGTGGGACGGTACCTGCTGCACCATGAGTAATAAAAATGTCACACTTTTAATTGCCAAGATGAAGGTCTCATCATCTCCAGGCGCAAGGAAGTGAACTCAAACAGAGGCTTGAGTCTGGGAGGAAAATACCAATGCATCAAAAGACTCCCACTGCTGATGATGGATGACCAAGGGACTTCTTAATCCTTGAGGTCTCTCAATGCTTGGTGGTGCCTTCACCCAAATGTTTCATCCTTCAACAACTCCCTGTAGGGCTACCTTTGGATTTTATCTCTACTGGAGTCAATCTTGGACTCCATTAACAAAACAAGATCATCACACCAGTGGTCAAAACGGAGATGTAGAAGTCTTACTCCTTCTACTGTATGAGATGGGAAAATATGGACACATCTGTGGTGTGCTACACCCCACATGCAGTCACATTTTGGCTAATTATGAAGATAATTATGTTTTACCAGATTTAAACTGATTTTATGTTGAAGACAGACTTTGGTCCACAGCTGAACAGCTTTCGATCTTGTTGTGTACCTTACTTCAGATGCAGTTTGTGAGACGGCTGATACCACAGCACCGTGGTCCAAATACTTTTTGGCACAGGTGCTGCCTGCGTGGCTCCGCTCAGGCTGCCTGGCCATGCCTTCCCATTCCCCTTTCAACTAACTTCTCTGAAAGTGGCTATTTCTCTCCTGTCCTGCTTATCTGTTTACACCTCTGCTCCTGGTTCTGATGCCAAGCCAAGCCTCCCTTCATCCCATCTTAAAGGGTGTGGATGCCTGCCAAAAGCAGGGAAACCCCTGTTACCTCTTGAGCTCCCGCTCCACACCCATCCTCACGGTGATGGCCCTTCTCTCCCAGGGGCAGGCATCAGGCTGGTGCAGGCAGCAGGGCCACACGTGGTGCGGGCAGCACGTAGGCAGATCCTCACAGAGCTGCCGCAGGTGCAGGTCCAGCAGCCTCATCTCGCTCTGCATCTCTCTCTCCACCTGCCTCAGATCCTGCCTGGCTTCTTCCAAGAGGCGATTGTGCGACGACATCTTGCTGCAAAGTGCATTGGGGCTGTGGCCGCAGCAGCCTGGACTTGCCAAGGGGGAAAAATTGCCTCGAGCTGTGTCACCAGGCTCCTTGTGACATCGTGGAAGCGTCAACACGTCACAGCTCCACAGTTGCCATGGGAAGCACAGCCCAGCTCCACGCACAACTGCACCTTCCTCCTGCTGCAGCTCCCACCATGGACCAGGGGAGCCCATGGCAGGGGATGTGCTGGGGGGCTTGAGGCATGGCAGGGATGTGTGTGCAATGGCTGGGCAGTGGAGCCACAGGGAGTGTCACTTGGGTGAGGTTTCACACACAATGCTGCTTCAGCATGGCTGTCCATGCTGCTCTCCTTTCCTGCCCTGGCATACCAGCGCAGAGGGAATGCAAGCTGCCCATTTCCACTCCAGACAGAAACCACCATGAATACAGCCCAGGTCTCCACTCGGGATTTTAACCTTGGTCTCCTCTTTAAACTTGTGGGGATTCCCATTCCCAGGTCCTGACCACCACTGCCTTGGGAGAAGGGAAATAAAAGCACACCCAGCAGTGGGCTGCTGCCAACCTGCTGAAAAACCACATCCCCCCGCAGCCTTCCCCTCCTCTCTGCTTTTGCTGCTGTTTACCACAGCCTGGTCACTTTGCCTGGAGCAGACCACTTGAACCAAGCATTGGGCTAAGTCGTTGTGTCAGAGTCCTGGGGTACAGATCACAGCAGCCATTACAAAGCAAAGGCACCAAACAGCAGGCTGTGTCAAATACAACTTCTGCAGGAAAATCAGCAGCTTGAAAACGATTTGAAGTTAAACCTCCCTGGTGCAGAAGATGAGGGGGGTTGAGGATTCACCATGCACCCCACAGGAGAGCAGGGAGGCTGCAGGCAGAGGTGTCCATGGAGTGCGTCTTTATCTAATGATAAAGTTTGTCACCAACAACCCTTTTGAGTGGAAATGTGCGATTTGATGGTGATACCACAACAGCAACAGATTGCATGGAGCATGTTTTCCCTTACAGATGTCAAGCCAATGGTGTGGGACTCTGTGATGAAAGGAGATGTTAGCAAGTCCTTCTGAGGCCAGGCTTGATATCTCAATAGGCTGGGGGGAGGTACATAGGTGACCCCTAGACTGACTTCAGTTTTTGGCTAAATATTCTAAACCATCTAGAATGTAGGTCTTGCCTCCCTCTACCTCCTCTCTGCCTTGTCTCCCAGCCTTCCCTCGTGGCATTGCTTCTCTCTGAAAAGATCGTGGTGCAGTTGGCATCTTCTGCAACCTCACCGGGAGTAGGTGACTGGTGAGGCAGCTGAGGACATCTTAAACAACTCTGTGCTCAGTCAAATTCCCACAGCCCCAAAAAGCCTGTTAGGCCCATGCACCAGGCTTGCTGTTTAGTGGGCATCAGCTCACAGGGTTTTCCGTGAGCCTCCAGGATGACAATGGGCTATGGGCCCCTCCACTCACCGTGGTGTTTGCTGCACTAAATACCCAAACAAAAAGAGCCTGCATGGTGCCTTGTGAGAGAGATGGTGGCCATAGACTTCATCGGGCAAGGGTGTTTCACCTCTTCCTGCAAAGCAGGGCTAGAGGCAGGTGAAGGACGAAGATCCCACTCCACAGTTTCTTCCAGCCCACCCGTGGGCCGGGGTGAGCAGCTGTGTGCCACCATCACATACCACCAGCCAAGGACAGCACGCAAACTCTCTGCCAAGGCTGTGAGGTCAACCTCCTGAAGGCAGGCACTGTGTCTTATTGCATCACCATAAACAGGTAAGGAAACTTTCTGAGGCTGCCGGGTCTTCACCAGAGACCTGCATCTGCTCCTGCAGGGCAACAAGGAAGACTCAAGGTATCCCCAGGTTAGGAGAAAAAAAGAGTAGCGCAGGTGCAGCTGTTAAGAAGACATCTCTTTAGCAAAGCTGGAATGAGAGATCACCAGCCTTTCCCTTTCACTGCCTTTCTCCAGCCGGTGAGCTGCAGAGGTGGCACAGGAACCAGCCAAGTAAATGGGAAGTGGGGCCGCAGCCGTGTGAAATAGCTTCTCCAAAATGCCTGCTCCTTCTTCAGCCACTTCTGAAGACACAGCTCTGGAATGAAGGGCAGGGCTCCTGACTCATGAGGAGCCGTTTGATTTACAGAAGATGCTCACTCTGGAGGCAAGCTAAGGTGCCATGCGTTAAACAAGCATTTCTTGACGGACTGCTTCCCACAGCCAGAGCCATGTCCACTCTTCCCCTTCCTTCTCAGCTCCCCATCACTGATGTATTGTTCTTGGCTTGACCAGCCCCAGATGGGAGCAGGCTGATGGCTGAGCCAGGCGTGACAATCATGCTGGGAAGCATCACACACCATGAGTAATGCTGCTGGTGCCTCTGGGATGTAACATGAAGAGGTTTGTGCTGCAGGAAGGCGAGTTGCTCTGTAATTATTTCCTGTGAGCTGTGGGAGAGCTTGCCTGCCCTTCTGGGCACAGATGAGTAATTACAAGCAGGATAACCAACCATGTGCAGGTGACTTGGCCAAAATCACTGCTGAGCTAGTGACTTCTCAGGCATGGGGAAGTGGCACCCACAGTTACGTGGGCCTGCCTAGCTGGCCCCACTTGAAAGGGGCACCAAACACAGCTGAGAACGTATGTAGAAGGATGGGAATTGCTTTGAGCACAGGTCAGCTCCACCTTGAAGGTGTGCTGTCTGTCATTTCAAGAATTAGTTCAGCTCCATTTCCATAAGGAAAGGAAGGACTTCTGCCATGGGGTGTGTTACTCCAGCTGCTGGTGGGGTAGTCCCAGTACTCCCTCTTGCAAAGAGGGTCTTTTAGTGGTTCTCCTTCACTGTAAGTCAGCCACTGCTGTAAATGCAGTGTGCACATTGCCGGCAACACACTGATACGTGGATGACGCTGCAACATGAAGAATTACAAGAGTAAAAGCACTCTGGTATGATGCAGGCTTCAGCTTATTCAGGTTCCTGCCCAGTAAAGTCAAGGTGACTTCTGCTAAGATCTGGCAATAAAACATTTGTGGCTGTCAAGGAAATGAGTTTCCTATCAAGCCTAACTTGCAAATACTGTTTTGAAGTTGTCTTTTGTTATTGGTGGAATAGGATATTTTCCAGCTTTGAGTTTGCTGCACTCCCAGGGAGCCTGCACGGCCAGATCTAACCCAGTGTGAGGAGGAGGATGATGAATGACTGCAGATACCACAGCATCCATCTCTGATCTGGCCCTTGTCAGTCTCACAGATTGTCTTCAACTCACTCCCACGATGAACTTAAAGGCTAAGTCAAACACAGCAGAGGTTCTTTAGCTCATTGTTTCTGAGCCCTCTAGCATCCGTGGCTGTCAAGATCTTCCTGACACCCATGAAGCCATGAACCTTTCTATTAAAATGTGAAAGCAGAGTACAGGGATGGAAACTGGAAGATGTCTTTCAGACCACTGCCAGGTGAGACTGCCTTTCCCTGTCCTCACTGTGGAGCCAGGGACCCCCCCCACTCAGAGTCAGGGAAGTCTACGGGGATGGACTTTAGGATTCTCCAAATGACATGAAACTTGCAAAGAAACTCAACACTAAACCTGCCAAGCCCAAAATATAACCCTAAAGACTGAAAGCACTGCTGCCTTCATTGCCTTTCCAAATATAATGCCTGAATAAACCAGTTCTTTCAACGCCTCTCTTAGTCTCTTTTGAGCAAGAGCAGATCAAGTACAGTAAGTACCGATCAATTCAAACAGAGCTTGCTCAATATATTTTCAGACTTAGCAGGTTTCTACAGTGTCCGGCATTCTGATTTACAGATATCAGCCAGGATCTCTTAACACCCCAACCACATTCTTAAGCACGGTGTAAGGATATCACTCTAAGCCAAGACTGGAATAACCATCACACAGAAAGCCAGACATTGCTTAATTGTGAATGCATACAGCATACAGAGCCCTGCAGCTGAAATCAGGTAACTATGCGCTCAAATGGCTAATAATGATCATTTTCTCCTCTCCTAATTTCCATATGGAACAAAAGTAACTAGCCATGTAACTGTGCACTCATGTGTCCAGCCAAGCATTGCTGAAAGGCTTGCAGAAGACCCAGGGTGTCAGGCTCCAGATCAGCCTCCTGCTCTTCAGAGTGGCATTAGCTTCCCATACAAATCTGTAGAATTAACTCCTGGGGATATGATTTCTGGATTCTCAACACACTATTTATGTAAATGATATCCTTTATTTACGTAAAGGATATCCTTTGATATCCTCTTGGTTTTACCAACAGATTTAACACTATTTAACCTTCATGGAAAAAAAAATCGTATCAGTAACTGCTTATTACATCTTTCCTCAAGGAATTCTTTCTCCACTTGAAACTCATAATGGAGTGATTGAATTCCTTCAATTCAAATTTAAATGATTTGTTGAATATTTTACACTGACTCACTTCTCACTCTGCTGCTCCGACACTGACGCTTAGTCAGCTTTAAAGGAGTTTTCTTTTCCTCGTTTTCCTAGTGCTGTCCTAAGGTGTCTTCCTTTCAAATAATGCTTCCCACATCATCCCAGGCTCTTTTCCACTTCTGTTCTCCCACTGGCACACAGCAGCAAAGATGAGAGCTAGGCCATGCTTTCTTACACCTAAATGAATAAATGTCACAACCAGAGTCATTCCCAGATGCCCACACCACATTTCTGTAGCATGAACAGGAGGACTGCGTAGTCTTCAGGCCCTAAAGCTGCTCTGAAAATCCCCTCACCACAGTTTCTGTTTTCAGTCGACATTACTGTATTCCTTCTGCTCCCATTTAGTTCAAATAGCTCAGCAAATGGCCAATCTGGTGCCCAGAAGAGAAGTAAACTGGGGCAGCCAAAGGCAGTGTGCTGTCTATGCTTTCCAGCTCCCTGGTGAACGAATGAGTGAGGTGGGCATTACCTGGCAGTGCACAGCTCACCCTGGGGGTGCAAACTTCCACTGAACATAAGTGCCAAGAGCCATTCATGCCTGTGCAGTTTAGCATGTAGGGTATTTGCTGGATCTTGTTCTTCCATTTTAGGTCTTGTCTACCTGAATGTAAATAAAGAACAAAACGTTATTTGTTTTGAAGAACTGCATCTTATGTTGTTAGTCAATCGTCTGACATCTGCTTCTGTTCAGGACAGCCCTCTACAAATGAAAATCAGCTTTGCTGCAGGAGTAGAAATCAATATGCTAGTGCAATGTAAGAGAGAACTCTTCATGAGAATTCCCCTCACTTCTCCAACATCCACGTTCATTTCCACAGAAAACAGCTTGTATGTGCCAAGGCCACCTTTTGTTTTCTCCTCTGCAGGGTGAAGGTGATGCCTAGCCCCTTGTCAGAGATGTGCCCAGGTTACTCAAATGCCAGTGCACCTCTGCATTTCCAGTATGCTTATGAAAGTACTTCCCCAAAAGATGGTGCTGGCAGTAGGTGCTGCCACCCTGGAAG
This sequence comes from Psittacus erithacus, assembly GCA_009867235.2. NCBI lineage: Eukaryota > Metazoa > Chordata > Aves > Psittaciformes > Psittacidae > Psittacus > Psittacus erithacus. The sequence continues at coordinate 15,072 of WYDI02033397.1, read as the reverse complement.
ACAATCCCGAGCATCTGATAGGATGAGAATGAGAATTCCCTTTGTGGCAGGCATGCTGTACTGGCTACAGCATCTCTGAGCACAGGAGAAGACCTGCCTGTCAGCAGGGCTTCATGAGGCTTTCTGGGGCTTACACAAGGTTGCGTAGAGCTGTGCAAGTCTCAGGAGTCACGTTTTCTTGGGAAAGTTGGTTATTGCAAATCGCCTTTCATTCCAAAGTGGAACACAACAGAAATATCAAAACCAAGCTTATTCAGGTCCTTTGTTTAAAACCCAGTATTTTGATGCTTTATAGGATTCATACCAAGTTGAAAAATATTTAAAGTGCTTGATACTTCTGTGTATTTCCACTTGCATCTGTTCTGCTAGGAAGGAAGAAATCTGTCAGTTTTAACAAGAAATGAGTTACCAAATAAATCTGTACCACTCACCAACACAGGCTGGACACTCCAGACTAGTAACGATATCTATCATTCTATGTCTTTCTCTGGCAGTCAGTTCTCATCACCAGCCTCCCATCACTTCTGTCACAGCTTTGCTCTGCATGGATGGAAAAAGGCATGGGCTCTGGTGATGACAAGAAAATCTCAACCCAAAATTTGCCTTGCTTTTCTCAAGCTTTTCTTCCTTGTTTAAAGAAGGATGAGCAGTTATTGTTTGCAATGAGGATCTCCCTGGCAGGGTGCAGCAACTGCAATGGCCCAGAAGGATGAGCTGTGCAGCTGTACAGGTCCTACCTCCTGACACTAAGCATGGGCCATCTTTTGCAGTGGTGAAACAGCAGCTGGGTCAGCTTTACTTTCTCCAGTGAGTCTATCTCAAGGCCTTAGAGGTTTTATCTACAGTATCCTCAAAGCTGATACAGATAATCTGATGGTTAAAACTGAAAATCTTCTGGTACTTTGTTTCTGCAGTGCTACCAACAGTGGTGAGCATGAGGAAAGGCTGGTTTAGGGATGGTCACAGGGATCTGAACCTCTGCCTGGAAATACCTGTAGGCATCAGGTACGTCCTGACATGCCACTCTACAGGAGACGTTTTCACCACTTAAGTATTGTGAAATACGAAGTTCCTCAGTTAATGGATTTTCCTTCCATTCTATTTTTTTTAACCTTTCCCATGGCTGGCTTCCAATCTGAGGAACACCTGGATACAAAAACTGAATCAACCCCAACAGAAACCAGTTGTGGTCTTCTCCAGGCTACACGAAGTCACAGTATCTCTTTCCAAAAGAGGCTGGAGCTTCAGAGCAGCACTGGTAGCACAGGTAAACATGTCACAGACCTGCAGCTGCACACAGAGTGCAGGATGTCTCTGGAAATGCTGTTACCCAAGAGCTGTTTGAATGGTTTTTGTCCTCTGTGGGTAATTATCAAATTACATGGTTTAAGTATGAAAACTGGAAAATATCCTCTTTGAGAGGAAACAGAAGTTGGCATTGTCACTTTATGTCCTCTCCCAGGAAACCTGCAACGTATCTCTGACAATGTGGGAACAGTAATTTGATTTCATTATAAAACAGACTGGGAAAATGTACAAATCGAACTGACTTCCAGTCAGTGGCAATTACAAAAACTCCAACTCACTGCATGAGACCCATCTAACCACATCCAGGGGTTGTATATTTGAAAGGGATCAAAGACCAAACAAAAACATTGTTCTCATCATCTTCATTTTAGATGAATTCTGAATCTCTCCATATGCCATCGTGCAACATTTCAGTTCTTTCCCTCCTTCTTAGGCTGCACTGTTAGGGTGTGAGACAGGGTCAGACAGCAGCTTCTAGTGTTACTGCGGAGTCTAAAAATAAACCTGTACTTTAATGAACCATAACGATCACACCCCATTTTAGAAACATTGATCCCTGAATGACCCACATGCATCAGGCAGGGTGTGAGATGCTGAGATGCTCTGCACCTCCTAGGCTCTGTGAGGGCTGCTGCTTTGGAAGAGCTAATTCCCTACGCACATGGAAGTTGTGGTGATGAGTGGGGTTTAGGTTTGCTCTGGCACCTTGCCTGTAACAGTCCTGCTCATGTAGGGTGCGTCGGAGGAGATGGAGATCCTTTCTCATTTCCAAGTGGAGACACGTTGCTTTAGCACATCCTGATGTGAGCGGTCCGGTGGACGCCAGCAGGTTGCATGGGACTGTGCCTGCCATGTGCAGCAGCTGCTGGTGTAATCACCGTCACCTTTTCCTTTGTGTCATGCCTGCCTTTGAACTTGCCTTTCCTGTTTCTCCTCACTACTCAGCAGCTCTGCATCTAAGCGGGACCTGCCCGGATCCTGCTCTGGTCTGCACCCGTGCGAGGCACGCAGCCACGGTGAATGCGGGATCCAACAGACACGCAGTGACACATTAACATTTGTGGTTGAGGAGATCCATGAGAGGAGGACATCCTTGCCCCAGGGCAACTGTGCCTACCAAAAGGGCAGCATGAACGCCTGCCAGAGGTGACAGCTACAGCCGTGTGACACCAAGCAGGACCTGACAGTGGCCCAGCGCCCTCGCCTTTGGAGCGGGGACAGGCAGACGGCTCCCTGGCTGCAGTCACCAGGCATCTTGATGGGGTTTCACTTATTTCCAACCCCTACAACAAACACTTCCACTCCCCTCTAAATTTCTCCTCCAGACAGTGGAGAAGGAAGGTGTTCCTAGGGCATGGTTAATCCCACCAGCAGCTCTACAGCTGAGTCTGTCAGGTCCCTATTTCTCCTCACTGGCTGTAAAGAAGGTGTAGGGAACTAGTTCAGGTGTGGGCATCACCACTATAAGAGTATGTGAGGTGAGTACTGCTTTCTGAGTCCCAACGTGTGGGAACTACCAGTCTTCAGATGCAACCTTACTCCAGTAACACCACTGGAAATTATGCACCACTATGCACGTATGCAATCCTTTCTCAAATGCAGAAAACCTGCTCTGAACCAGAAAGTCCCAGATGTTGCTATAGGTCTTACACAGTTTTCTTGCTCGAAAATGCTTTGGAGTCCTTCCTCCCACGGAATCACACAGGGACACAGCTAACAAACACTGCTACACCATTGAGTACAGAGGTAGTCTAAACCTGTCAGGAACAGCCAGTGCTGATTCCATACGTTAATTATATGTTGTGTAAAAAAGCATTTCCTAACAGCTTTTTTCTTAAGTTAAAATGAAGATCTGGTTCTTTCCTTTTTTATGTGCCAATGACCAGATAAGCCAGAATGGAAAATCCTGTAACAGCCACATTTCATGTAGGAGCATAGCATATCAGCATCATGTCTTCTCCAGAGTGCCTCCTTTGCCATGTAATTAACACCTGTGCTTTAAAACTAATCTTTCTTCAAAGAAGCATCCTCAGGCTTAACATGTGTTCCTGGTTTCTTTAATTTATTGCTGTTTCTGAAGGAGTGGAGATCCCAAGGCTCACCTGCTGAGTGCCAGCGGCTTTTAGCCAGGATGGGTCACCTTGAGAGGTGGGAGGAGTGGGGAACGTGCTGGGCAGGCTTTTTCCACACAGCGAGGACAGGTGGTGGCAGGCAGAAACTTCCCGGTGCCGCACCACTGTGGGTTCTCACACATGGAATTCCATGGAGATTCTTTAAGCATGGCCACCTTGCTCTATTCATTGTGCTCACATCAGCCATTTTTGGGAAAAGCTACTGAGAAATCTGCAGATAAGTAATCCTAGCAATACCTGATGTCTTCACCTTTCTTATCCCAGTCACAAGCTACACTGACAGATGACTTCATGATGAATAAAGAGTATGCCCTTGAAGTTTCTCCAATCTTTCAGCTACCAGTTTCCTCATAGAAACAGGTTTAAATGAACATGTTCAGCTATGGAGTAGCCATGGGAAAGAAATCAAGTGTTACAAGGATTAAGACATCTTAAGTACAACTACTTGGTACAACACAGGGGGCTTTAACGTGTGCATACTGACATTGTGGACCTGCAGCTCTAACATTCTCAGTTGATTCACATCAACTTTCTGGAGTACCCCCATGCATAAAACCCCCCTGAGATAGCAGCATGCCTGCACGAACTCACTGCCGGCAAAACCCACCCTGAGACTAAGTGCAAAAGAAGCTTGGTGACCATTCCTCCAGAGGGTTAGTCTACCTTAAAGTAACCATACTGAAATCTCAGCTCAGACAAGGGTAGAGCCCATAGAAGCAAAGATCTTTGCTAAGAACCTAGTTGAGATGACTGCAGGTATGTGACAACAAAGCAGCTTGGCCAAACCTTGCCTGAACACAGAAGTCAGGGCTTCAGCACTGGTGTGGACAGGACCTTAGTGTCAAGTCTTCAGGGGAGGCTCTGGGAATGGCTTACTGTCCCTTGAAGCTGCGCTGATTTAAAATGAGCCGTGAGGCACTTCCTAATGCTTCATTTATGGAAATGAGTGTGGACTACAATCCTGCACTGCAGTTCTGGGGAGATAGCAGGCTGGCAGGTAGTGATGACTCTCATACAGGTGCCTGCGCTGCACAACTTCTCCAGCACACTGCAGAGGTTTCCTAGCAACTTCCTTCCATGGGCTTTGTGCTCACATTTGTTTTGAGATGTGAGCCGACATAAAAGAGTATTTCTGCCTATTTAAACTAGTTTAGTTCTTTTAAGCTGGCAAGGCAAGTGTGGTACATCAGCAGCATCTGATTTATATCCTTTCCAGATGTTCCCTCCAGAACTAACAAAACCCTGAACCAATGTCGGTGGGCTTCTTGCTTGCTTTCTTTCACTAAGCAGATCACCAGCCCATCACTCACATTGCTCAGCAGCAGAAAAACTCCAAGCCCATTTTTGAAATAAAAATACACAGAACAATGTTTTCTCTGATCTCTGCATCTATTACATTCTTGTGAGCTCCTCTGGCGTATCTGAAACCAACAGATGTTGGTCATATGCTTTGGACAACTCTTTCCAAATACGTGAGAGACATCACTTTTTTTGAGCCAAAAATGCTCTTAAACCCAAGCAAAACCAAAGTAATTTAACAGTGCTAATCTTCATGCGCATGCATGTGTATCCAGTTTAAAACTGGCCATAGGTTTTAAGTCTGTAAATTCCCTGACAGCATGCAGGTTTGAATATGTTGAGGCATTTATTCAGTATTTGGTACTGGCTCAGGCAATCAGCTTGAAATGACACCCTCAGCTAGAAAGGAAGCGAGGGAGCAATGTGGTGAGCAGAGCAAACTTGTGAGAGTTCAGGTGTAGGGGATGCAGGAGATAAACCTCCATCTCCTAGAGCAGCACCGAGACAGTATTTGTTAACTGAAGTAATTCACCACACAAATACGTATTTCTTAAAAGATAGTAGAGGGGAAAGCCTTCCTCCCCACTTCCTATTTAGCAACTGGAAAGTGAATGCCAAGTGCCTCGGTGTTTTCCTTGGCACCTGCGCTGCACTGTGAGCTCTCTCATAGAGAAGCCACAAGCAATTGAAGTGCAAGAGGAAATGTGGAGTCAAGTCTTCCCATGCTGCTGCCAGTCTTCTTTCTACCCTCAGCAGGATCTGTCCCTGCCTGACACAGAACAAGCCCCATATTCATGGGGCTCAGCGTCCCACTGGGTATGGCTGAGGCACAAACCCAAGTCCTTCCAAAACTACCCAACATGAACTCTCCCTTTCTCTTCAGGCTTGGCTGCCACCATGACTATTTTAACCCAACATCAGGCACCTCCATGAGAGATTAGCTGCACTTACACCCTTCCATGTTTTGGGGATTTGCCAGCTGCTGCCATTTGCCATACTTCACTGCTGTAAACCCTTGGCTCTCTTGCTCAGCACTAGTGTTTGCACTGATGCAGCTAAGTCATGTGTTGGCATTGGTCGTGAGATCAGGGCAAACTTCCAGAGCAGATCAGGCCTTGGATTTCTAACAGAACCCATCTGTTCCTGGCTGAGAGTTATCCCTACCACCTTTATAGCTAGGTGGGATAATGACCTATCAAACCCACAAATTAGCACTACATGGAGCTTTTTTAACATCTTTCCTCTCCAGAAAGTCAAGGCTGTGACTACATCTTGTGTACACCCGCCCGGTGGGTGATGAGGATTTCTAGCTGACAGTGTCAATTGTTTTTAAAGTGTTACTGCACTGCTGACATTTGAAAAGCAATTTAATATTTCTCCCATGACAGTCACTTCAAATACTCTGGAAATAGCCTGTATAAAGGAGCTGATGGCAGATACAGTGCTTGTTTGCTCTGAGATGCCCAGGCTGGATTTGAGTACAGCTTGAGTCAGGCAGGACAGGGAAGTGAACATTGCAGCAAACACACCTCCTCCATCAACCCAAACCTAGCTGCCAATGTGTTTGTGTACAGGAAGGTTAGCCTCACACCTCAGGCTAGATAATCACAACAGCGTGGTTATCAAAGAGTGTGAGGGCTGAAGGGAATTGCCATGGAGCTGCTGTGGCTGCGCTCCCTCCGCAGTGAGGAGTGTTAACCAAGGGTTAACGTTGCTCCTGCCTCCACAAATCTGCATAATGCCTGCATTTGGAAGCTCATTTGCATAATTTTAAATTACTCTTTTGTCTCAAAAATAAAATCTAAACCATAGCTTCAGAAATCCATGGTAGATACGAATGCTGCAAGTACTAAGCAGGCTCGGCTGAGTCTTTGTCTGAACTCGTCAATTGAGGTTGTAAAAATAATTTTAACAGAGTGCTGTTATTTCTGTACTGCAGAGCCTTGGGTGTTCCTTCCTGGTGCCATTCTGACTACCCTAAATAAGGCTGAATGCGCTCACCCACCCCACATAAAGGTCAGACCATCGTCGGGGCTCAGCAGCTCCAGCCCACCCATTAAACTGGAGAAACAATGCCAGCAGCTGGAGACTGAATCCTGTCATCAGCACTTCATCCTTATTGGGGATGGGCTTACCTCCAGGCTGTGGATGTGTACTCAGAGGTGTGACACACCAGTATGAGCTATGTCCCAGCTCTCACTGCCACGAGAGATTCAGCTCACCAGAGGATGGTCAGCTGAATCACACACTCCCAGCTCCATTGACTGCTGCAACTAACATCTAAATTCAGGGACCTGTTGTCTGGATCCGATTCCTACTCGATGTTCAGTTGGCAGCCCATGTGTCAGTCTTTGCTGGCTGAGTCCTGTACCTCTCAGCTCTTCTCTTCCTCATTTTGGGAGACAGATAGGAAGCACAGTGTCTAATAATGCAGTGACGTGTTTCAGTGTAGAAGGGGCTATTAGACTGAACAGACACTTCAGTGTGCTTTAAATCATAGTTTATCAGAGCAGCAAAATAAATCCTAGGAAACAGGAAGCCAAATAGGATAAGATATACATTTAACCATAAATTCACCTGTTGTTATGACTGAAGCCTATCTGACCTCCTCTCCCACTGCCTTACATACTATAATCTGTACATTCCTCAGGCAAACCTCTGCAATTTCTGCATTAAAAATTTACAGCATTTCTAAATGGGACTTCCCAAGCAATGTACTGTGCTCTGGACTTTGCAGTCCCAAAAGCCAGGCAACACCAGAAGACACTTTCCACTCGATACTGGTTCGCCCTGGCAGTGTGCCTGTGGGCACTCTGCCCAGAGAAGCAGCCAAGGGGCAAGAGGGCTCAATGCCTCCTCCCCTGCCAGCTGGAAGGCACCACATCAGGGAAAGCTTTAGGCAATCTAGCTGAGTCTAGGTAGTTAGTATAGGCTGTATGGGGAAAAGGAGAAGAAGGTACATAACCCTGCGTGAACAGATCTGTCAAATGCTAACAAATTCCTACCTGGCATGTTTAGTTCAGTTTTTCTTTTGCCCAGTGCTCATCACACAAATTCAGGTGAACTTTGAAGCTTCCTGCAAGTGATAATATTGCAGGAAACTGCCCTCCTTCAGACTCCAGTGGCATTACAGTTTTCAACAAAATGTTTCAAAGATGATTCAGGACCATCTTTTTCCACCTTTGCCTTTTGCAATAGCTAAACCTTTTACTTGACACTCCTGTTAGAAACTAGACAAAGGCCGATACCCAGCATTAAACATTTTAGCTGAAATAATTAAAGCCTGATGAATTTACAAACACCCCAGTTCACCGTGGCTTATAGCAACAAGGCAGCAATCATTGCAAGTGAAACTACCTGTATGTTCAGCAGCGGGTAATTCTGTATTTGCAAATCTGCCTGCAGTTCCATGTTAACTACTACCTATCTCTATAAATACATGCATCAGCACATATGCAGGGATATACAACAGACAAGTGTTGCAGTTGCTGTTACTCACAATAAAATGTTCATCCATCAGTTACCTGCATCCCTTTCCTCCTACACTGCAGTGGAAAAAACCCCTTTCAAACTATTCTTTTCTTTTCTTCCCTAGTTTCACTGAAGCTAAATTTTAACTACTGAAGCAGTTCCCAACACAGGTCTCCATCTACTCCCACTGAGCACTGCCCCCACTGCACCTGTCTTTTCTCCTTTATAGCACTTAAGCTCCATCACCATAAAACTAAAACTTTATGTCACAGGAGTCCCATATGTTAGTGCTGCCTCCCTTTACATAAAGCCAACATCTATTTTTTTTGACATTTAATCACTTCTGAGACTGGCTGTGATGACCCACTGCAATTATGTTCTCAGCTTGGGGATATGCTACAGGGACACATACGAACAGCTAAAACAGTCATCCTGTTTCATGTGAGTGTCCTTAGTGACTTAACGGGGGAAAAGCAAAGCAGAAGAAAGCTCACAAGACTTAGCAGAATGTTGAGATCCTTCCTAAATGCAGCCCCTGGTTTGATTAAAATGCAGCTGCAGTCATTTCACAGGCAGCTCAGTCTTCTCTCTGTGTGCCTGTGGTACTGTTCAAAACAGCAGTTTGGGCTAGAAACTCATCTCCCTCCTTGCAGACGCTTGGGCACTTGGCACCTGCTGACTTCTGCTACATTTGACTCCTCTTGATTTTTTTTTTAATTCTAATAATATTTCAAGTGGAATTAAACCAAATGCAAGAACTGCCTACTATTTCTTTCTATATTATAAATAGCTGTTCATGACAGGTGGCTATTTGATGGCAGACGAACAACGACTAAAAAGTAGGCTACTCCATAGAAAGGTAAATCCTGGTTGCATTGGTGCCCATGGAATAATCACTTGCTTTTGCTTTGGAAAGTCTCTACTTTTTTCCTTGTCAGAAACAAATTTATTCTGCAATGATTTCAGAAGGTAGTACATGAATCAAGGCCATACAGAACTATCGCTGCGAATGCAGTTCACCCTCACAACTTATACAGGCAACTTTTTTTCAAAACTGCCACTTTGGAAGGTAAACACGGTTAAGACAAGAGTAATTAACCCATCAAATAGAACTAACAGAGAAATAAAACCCTTTTTCTTGTCCCAGTTAATAATCCAGACTCCCTTGGCAGTCTGCAGAGAGATGAGCCAGAGAAGACAATTCCACCGGGAGCCCAGACAACCTGCTAGGGCCACAAACTCGCCTTCTAGGATGCTAAAGTTCAAATAATTATTTCATTCTTTACCAGCAGTTTACAGGAAGCTGTTGTCATGAAAATGGGCACAACTCTGCTTTTCAGCTGCCTGCACAGGAACACCTGCCTAGGCGATAGAGCGGACACAAAGCTTCAGAGATACACCTACCACTTACACTCTGCATGCAAGCTCTGCCCACACTGCCTTCAGGGATGGTTGCACAAGGTGGCTGCTCACAGCTTCAGTTTCTAGGACATTCAGATTCTGCACACTGCCTAGGAACATCTTGTCGTGCTTGGCTGCATTTGTCAGCAGACTGGTCTAGTCCACACATACATCAGGCATCACATAAACTTTGTGGTTGGGCCTTCTCAAGAAGAGATCTCCAGGATGCCTAGTCAGAGGAAGAGGTGTTTAGAAGTGTCTCAGTGGGAGCTGGAAGAGAAGGATGCTACCAAGGGGCTACAACAAGGGTGAGGAGCAATGTTCAATGAAGTGTCTGCCAAAACAAAATCTCAGTCTGCCAGACACTGGTGGACCTACAAACTCCACTGAGTAGTTGGCAGAGATCTCACCTCGATCACAAGTATACTGTGCCAACTCCCCTAAACAGAATCAAGTATGTATCCTGTATACTGAAGAAAGGAGAAACAGATGCAAAATCCTAATTTCTAGCCGAGGAGTACTTCACTGCAAAGCAGGGGAGAGGAAATTTGAGCAGCTCAGACAAGAAAGGGGAAAGGAGATCAGGTACCTGCAGTATTGCCGGAGTTTAAACAGATACGTTTCAGTTCATGTGCAGCAGCGTTGTATCAGCAGGCTCTGTGTCAAAGTGCCTAGTTCACCATATTAACTTCCAAACATTTGAGCCTATTTTTGGACAAATTTTGACATGAGGTTCTGGTCTCAGAGGTATCTGTTAACTTAACTGACCCAAGCATCAAAGACAGGGCAGGAGAACCGAGTAGTATGGCAGCTAAGGGGAAGACTGCAGCAGAGCTCAACCTCTTTTAGCCACTGGAGAACCACAGGGTAGACAGAAAGTGTGTGCACCATTAGACACTGAAGAACCCACTGTAAGAAAAAATCCATGGGAAACAAGTTTTCATCAGCTCTGAACTTCACTAAGCTACCTGCTTTTTCATGGCCTTAAACAATACATCTTGAAGATCAGCACCATTTTGTACACAAGACAAAGGATTCTTCTGTTACAGCAACCTCTTCAGTTGACAGCCAGGTACAAGCTAGAAAATAAGAGATAATAAACACTTCATACCTGGCATGAAGATGAAGTTTCAGCTATCATAAACAGGCAATGTATAAAACAAAATTGGGCTCTAACAACGTGGGATCTGAGCACAATAAAACGTAGCTCAGGACAGCAGAAAGCAAATGGAAGGCAGAGCAGTCCTCCTCAGCTGGAATTGTCCAATTTCTAGTGTTAACTTGGAAACTGTGCAGGTACTTGTGTTGCAAAACACAGGACATGGTTTTAAAACCCCAAACAATTGAGTCTTATGCTCTACCAAAGAAGAGGGAGAGCAAGAAGCAGCGAGGAACCTGCTTTGATTCAGTTTGCAGTACAAGGTGCTGGAACCAAAATTTGTCTCTTTGCAGTGGAGTTTGTTGTTTGCTATAGGGAAGTTCCATGGGAATCATAGAGAAGCTGCAGCTTTCTGCACAGCATTCTTGTTAACATTTCCAGGAATGCTGGCCTCATTTATTCCACAACAAAACACAATATTATGCTGCCAGCCTGACGTCATCTCTGTTGACATCTGGCGTTAACAGCCAGGAAAGCTCTCTTCAGCTGCTCGAAGCCTTTGCCTTTGCTCAGGGCCTCGTCCCTGACTTCAGGATACCTCACCAGCCACAGGCACCACTGCCCGTGGTTCAACCACCAGCATCTGCTCGGGCTGTTTACAGAGCAAAGTCCCTTGCAGTCCTCCTATCCTAATCCTCGCATCTCCAGCACGTCTCCTCCCTGTAGGACTAACAGACTTCCGTGCAAAGCACCAGGCCTGCAGCTGCCTGGTGGGTTTAGCAAACGGTCAGGAGTAGGTCTGCACTGGTGCACATTACTTACAAGGCATTTCTGATGGGAACGTTCCTGATTTGCTGGAACTGGGCATGTGTGGAACATGAAGCTGGATACGACGACCTCCAGAAGTCCCTTCCAACCCATCTACTCCTAGCAGCCTGGGAACTTCAGGAAATGCTGACTCTCATCAAAATTCAATCTATCAGACATGACAGCAATGATCCCACAGGAATGATTTTCTATGGTGTTTTCAAGCTGGCAAAACCTCTCACACAGACAAGCGTATCAGCAAGGAACTTGTTCTGCTGGTTGGGTGTTGGTGTATTTATAGCTGCACCTTCATAAGGAAGCTGCTGCTTTATCAGTAGGCCTGAAAATAGTACCATCTGCACACTGAGTTGTGCAACACAGGGAACTAAAGTTCTTAAGCCAGGACAGAAGTCCTCTCTTAAAGACACATCTTGTAAAGAAAGAAAATCTAGTTCTGTTCTTGGTTTTCTCCTGACTTGGCAAATATGAATTTTAAAAACTATCTCAGCGCTGGATGTTGCCACCCAACAGATTCCAACAATCCAGAGCACTTGGGAAAAGTCTTTTACTCTGAAGTTCTTAAATCCCTGCAGTTGCAAGAATGAGCAGTTCTATTATCAGAAAGCAATTCTATATGGAGTAATTTCAGATAATTAAAGGGCCGTGACACTGTGTTACCTACTTGATTATCTTCTAAGAAATCCATCAGTGGACAACAGAGGCATTCAGTGCATTACCACTTACTGGCGCTCCAAAAGTCAGACACAGCCTTGCAGTCTGCTAGAACAGCGTGGGTGCTCTTGACAGCAGCTGGAACTTCCACCCTGATATGACCTCCTGTCACAATAACAACATTGCCAGCTAAACACTTGGGTTGGTGTCCTTTCATCTACATTTAGGATCAGTTGCCATCTTAAAGAGCAGTACAAGCTCTCAGTGCGAACAAAAGCTGACATTTGCACTACTCAAGTTTACTCTGGCTCCAAGTTCCAGTGGAGTCAATTTTAATTTTTCTTTCATTTTTGCTTATGACACTTTGTATTGGCACAGCCATAGGCAGTGGCTAAAACTGGGGTTCAGTCACAATGTCACTAAAGCTACAGAAAAGTGTTACTTGGAAATATCAGCAGCAGACTGCTGAGCCCTTAACAGATGTGTGCCCCATTTGGGCTTTCCCAGCTCTTTTCCTGTCTTTTACCAAGTATGTTTCCATAACCCTTGTGAAAGGTGGAAGGAAGAGAGTAATGGAAATCTCTTCCTGGTGCCCAGCCCCTAAGAGAACACCACTGAATAAATCATGTTATTTGGAAATGCAAATGCTTTGGGTGAGTACATCTCAATACCAAGAGCAAACACAAATATCTGAAGCTCCTGAACCATATCCAACATTTTCCAAAGCATTCCCAAAGATACAACCAGACCTAAGGCAGGAGTTCATGTGGCACATCTTCCTAAGTTCAGTGGAAAAGAGGAATGGCTGTCAAACACAGACAATTTTTTTTGTCTGGAAAAAAATAACCAAATTAACATGCAAGGTCTTTCAGGTGAGTATCGAAACATGCAAGTGCTTCTGAGAAAATGACTGAGGTCAAGCCAGCTTAGAAGAATCAATCACTGCAATAAACAACAAAAATGTTTTCAAGAAAAGCATAAAGATTGATGCTAAAAAGAAAAAGCAGGCCAAAACTAACAAACTTTGGTATAATCAAATGCAGAACTCAGGCCTAACAGGAGAAAAAGGGCTAATCACAGATATACTTATTTCTCAAAGCACAGCTGCTGCAGTGGTTTGTGACCAAACAGAACGAGTCCCATTCCATGCCTTGTGTACTTTCGGAAGCCTGTTAGGATCTTCCTTCTAGAAAAACTAAATTACTTATTCGTATTTTGAATCCATTTGAACATCACTGTCACTTGAGAACAGAACATAAGGTGGAACAGCGTCTCAGAATAAGAAACTTGGAACACATCACCTGAGTATTTTTTCTCTTTACCATGTTCCCTCATGTTGAAGAGAGTTGTGCTGAGAAAACTTCACAAACTCCCCACATCTCTAGGGGGTAAGCAGGTACATCAGCTGATTCTTCGATTAGCGCCTTTGGGCTGTACTGGAGAAGCAGCTAGGGAAGAAAGGGGAATGGAAGATGAGAAGTCACTCAATTCCTTAGATTTGATAGTGGAGGAATAGACAGGTTTCCAGGTTTGTTACACAGGCTTAGAAATGAATTACAACTTGCTGAACTAGGTTCCAGATTTTTTTTATACCATTATCATGTGATTGCCAGCATTCCTCACATGCTAAAAAATTCCAAGCTGATTTCCTAAATTTCCCGTTTCCTGAAAATAAGCAAAAGCAGTCTGCAAAAGCCACAAATTCCAGTAAAAAGTATTTTTAAAACCCAAATCTTGGTACACTCCTAGACGAAGTGTTAGTTTCTACAGGAACAAATGGCTTTTTATTGACTTTGTTACTCAACTTTCAGCAAATTGAGATGTTAATTTGTTAAGAACAGCTCCATTTGCAAAGTATGCTCTTTAAGAATGCCAGTTAAACCCTGCCTGAAGGAAGCATGCACAGCAAGAGCAGCACTAAGTACTTCATCGGTTTGGGAGATAACTTTTCACCCTGATATGCCACCCATGTCCCGGGCGAAGGGTGGTTGTTGAGGTAATACCGCCTGCGCTCTTCGCCAACTAAGAGTTGCAAATGGAGCAGCCGGCTCTGGAACACAGTCGACTAAGGGCACTGGGTCTGAAACACATCTGCTGCTGCCCGTACACCCGGAGGGGGAAGCCCAGTCGCAACCCCGCAACAGAGATTTCCGGGACGGCCTCATGCACCCGCTCCACTTCCACCCCGAAACCATTCCGACAGGCCGAGGGGCCTGTGACAACAGGGGCCAGCGAGCCGGAGCACCCGCCGCTCAGGGGAACAGCCTGACCAAGCAGCCCTGCTGCGGCAAGGAAGGCAAAGCACAGCCCGGGTCCCGCAGCCGGGCCGGGCAGCGCCACCGGCGGCGCGGCGGGTCAGCGCCTCAGAACCCGCCCCCCCACTCCCCACCCTCCGGCCGAGGGGAAGAGGCACCGCCCGCCCCCGCCCCGGCTGTGCGCTCGGGGGGCGGGGGAAACCCCGTCCGGCGCCTCAGGCAGCCGCTCGCGCGCCGCCCCGCCCGCCGAGGAGCTGCTCCCGAGGGCACGTGGTCTTTTTACGCCGCTCGCGCATGATGTCACCGCGCTCCGCCGGGCCTCCCCATCCAATCGGCGGCGCGCTTAGTGAGGGGGCGCAGCTCGGCGGCGTGCTCGCCAGTGAGCGCGAGGCTTGCACGACGGCCGCGCGCTGCCGCCCCGCCCTCCCCGTCGCGGCGCACGGAGGGAGGGGAGGGAGGGAGGGAGAAGCGCCCGCTGGAGCCAAGATGGCGGCGCGTGCGTGAGCGCGGTGCGGGCTGAGCCTTCTCCTGGCGCCGTTGCGGCGGGTTCCTGCCTACTTGCGCTCCGCGCCGCGGCGGGTGAGCCCCAGGACTCCGCTAGCGGCCACAAGCGGCCTCAGGGGAGGGA
>WYDI02033396.1:0-26977 GCA_009867235.2 Psittacus erithacus | reverse complement strand
TCTCCTGGCCCTCCTGCTGCACTTCCTTCTAGTTGGGATGCAACACTCCTGAGCTTGTAGTAGGTGATCCTTGAATAGCAACCAACAGTCTTGGGCCCCCCCTGCCCTCTAGGGCTCTATCCCATGGAACCTTACTAAGCAGGTTCCTGAAGAGGCCAAAGTCTGGTCTCTTGAAGTCCAGGACACTGAACTTGCTGCACACTCTTCTCACTGTCCTGAGGATCTCGGAATTCAACCATCTCACAATCGCTGCAACCAAGGCTGCCCTGGAGTGTCACATTTCCAGCTGGCCCTTCCCTGTTTGTGAGCACGAAGGTCAAGCATGGCACCTCTCCTTGTCGGCTCCTCTATTACTTGCAGAAGGAAGTTGTCTTCCACACAACCGAGGAACCCCCTGGATTGCTGGTGCCAGTCCATACTGTCCCTCCAACAGATATCAGGGTGGTTGAAGTCCCTCATGAGAACAAGGGCCTGCGAGCATGAGGCTGTTCCTATCTGTCTATAGAGTGCTTCATCCACAGAGTTCTCATGGTCAGGTGGTCTGTAGCAGACCCCCACAATAATGTTTCCCATTGCTGTTCTCCCTTTAACCCTAACCCACAAACTCTCTGTTGACTGCTCACCTGTCCCCAGACAGAGTTCCATATCCTCCAGCCTATCCCTGACATAAATAGCAACTCCCCCTCCCTGCCTGCTGGGCTCTAAAGAGCCTGTAAACTCCTATTCCAACACTCCAGTCATAGGAACCATCCCACCATGTTTCTGTGATGCCTATTATATCATACCCCTATAGACATGCGCGCATCTCTAATTCTTCTTGTTTGTTCCCCATGCTACAGGCGTTTGTGTAGAGGCATCTGAGCCGAGCTCCAAATGAAGCTGGCTCATTGGCTGGAGAGGCTGGAATATCTCAACATTGTTCCGAGCATTTATTATAGGTGCTGGCAACTGACTGGGTGTATTGGGATGGAATGATGCCCCTCTCCCCCAACACATCTAGTATCCTTGACCAGCCTGGCAAGCCTCTTACCAAAACCACTCTTCCCCTTCTTTGTCAGACAAGCTCCACCAGCCCCCAGTAGACCTGGCCTACAAAATTGAGTCCCATGTTCCAGATACCCAAATGCCTGACTATGGCACCACCGTTCTAACCATTCATTAACCTGGCCAATCCCCCTAGCCTTTTTAAGGTCCTCCCCTTTATCCTGGAGAATTGATGAAAAGACTGTCTCAGCTCCAGAGCCCCTAACCACCTCTCCCCAGGCTCTGTAGTTCTTCTTTATTTTCTTCAGGCTACTGCTGTCTATGTCTCTAGCACCCACATGAACCACAAAAAGTGAGTAATAGTCAGTGAGACTTGAGCAGGCAGCCTCTCTGCAGCATCCCTGATCCACGCCCCTGGTAGGCAACACACCTCCCTTGAGACTGGGTCAGGCTGACAGATGAGTGCCTCTATTCCCTTCAAAGTAGAGTTCCCTACTACTACGACCCGCTGCCTTTTCCTGACAGCACCAGTGATCTTTAACAGTGCATCAGCTGATTGTTTCTGGTGTGAGGATGTTTCTTCATTAGTCCCCTGCAGCAAAGTGGTTCTGAGTGGGGACAACAGATTTAGGAGGAAGCCCCTTGCTTTTAATTGTCCTCTTCCTTGTTTTTTTGTTGGGATTTTTTTTTGTTATTGTTTCCCAGCTTCCTGAGTTAGTGGCCTCCTTCTTTCCTCCGTGAGCTACAGTGGGCGCTTGAGGCCCCTGCACAGTTTGGACCTGGAGCAAGCAGTGCTGCTTCCTCTTATACCCAACCTGAACTTCCCCTGTTTAAACCAATTGCCCCTTGTCCTATTGCTGCAGTCTCTGATGAAGAGTCCCTCTTCAGCATCCCTATAGGTCCTTTCCAATATTGAAAGGCTTCTATGAGGTCTCCACACAGCCACAGTGATGTCTGCTTGAAAAAATAGATGCCCTATATAGTATAATATAATGCAATATAATATTACATGTAATATCAGAAAAGCATAGTTCCTAGACATGGGTACCTAATGTGAATGCTGTTACTACCTAGCAACTTCCAGTGTTAACATGCAGGAGTTCAGATCTTTGTGCACTACAGTTCCACAGCTGGAGTGTGGCTCAGTAAAAAAAGTCTGGTTTAATACTTGTTAACACTTTTAATTCTTATCTCAGTAGTAGTATGGAATTTCATCAGCATTAGAGAGAATGCTATTAGAAAGGTGCCATCATCAGCTCAGCTGGTGTTTTTTCTGACCTTAAATATTTAATTGAAATCATCTTAATTAGTTCTGTGCTTGCTTTTGCTCTGACTGAAGCTGCGAATCAACAAGCTACCCATAGCTTTGGACAGGAAATGTCTTTTGTGAATTGTAACTTGTTTTCCGGCTTGTCAGAAAGGTGAGTTGGTTCAAAAGGGATTTGAGTAATAGAAGAAAAATCGGGTAGGGACACAGATACAGTGCTTACAGCTCAGAACATTTTCAGATACTTGGTGGAAACTTAGTGTATTACCCTGAATGTTCTGTATTTTGAGGTTTGGTGTTTTTTTGGGATTGGTTTGTTTGATTTTTTTATGGAATTAACTGTTAACAGTGTCTTGTAAACAAGGTTCTGGGTTTACATGGGCCTTGGTTATGGCCTGACCGCAAAAGTAGAGTTTTTTCAGTTTTAGTACTAGGGAATTGATGCTGTAGTGGTACTAGATTAGTTAGCCTTGTGTTTTTGTGAAGCTAAGAGATACTTTTAAGTTAACTTTTGTGTTTGTTTTGTTTTTTAACTGATAGGAAGAATTCAGATTGCATTTCAAGAACATATCCCGCATAATGGATTGTGTTGGATGTGACAAATGCAGGCTGTGGGGCAAACTACAGGTACAGTTTATTGTGTGAAGGGGAGGTTAGAAGGTAAGCGTTTGTTTCAGTCTGCCAGGATGCCCCTTACCTTAGCATTCAGATTTTCTGTGCATGGATGATGTTTGATATCCTTACCTGTGTATTAAAAATGGACATATCTTTAGTTCACTGTTAAGAAAAGAGTTCAAAAAAAGGGTCATTATGTTTAGCCAACAGCTGGTTAGTTTACTAAAAGCTATAGTTTGTATTCTCAAAAAAACCCTAAAAAGTGTTTAAAGCAGATGCTTCATGGCAAAGTCTTACTGGCAGTCAATGTCATATCTGTATTGTGTGATCAAGTGAGCCTGTAGAATCACCTGTGGGAAGCCTTCCTGGAAGTACAGCCCTTGCTTACTTGTTAGCAAATCCAGTGTGGGACTTAACTCTGCAAATTGAGGCATAAGAAAAAGAAGCAATTCAGATGTTCACAATTTATGCAGAAGGCAGCAAATGAATGCAGAGGTGCATAGTAAAACTGGAAGTTGCAAACCAGTATCAGTTTCTGGACACTTACTGGTTTCTTTTTATTAATAACAAGATTTTAAACCTCAAGAATAATGTTAAGTCCACACTGAGAATAGTTGTTCCTGTTGGGTTTGTACTGTACTATGTATTCCTCTGTAGCATTAAGCTTATCAGAGTTCAGTTTTCAAAGAAATTTATAACATCAAAAATTTGGTGGTCTCAGCTGAATTTCTGGAGTTTTGCCTACTCTGTCTTAGTGAGCACTTCTGATCTGTTTTTTTTTCTACTCACACAAAATGGAATAGGACCAGGTTCCCTGACTTATAAAATTCTTTTGCAGCCAGCCTTAACCGCTTTTTGTCAAAACCCAGGGTTTTTTTTCTGTTGCCCAATTAAAAGAAGAAATAAGAATAGCTTCTGCTGTTCTATTTCTGTATAGAAAATAGGAATTGAAACTGGAACTGCAGTGTATGCCCCTAGGACTGGAGGTGGAAAAAGCAGAAGTGTTGTGATACCTCATAATAAAATCTAATTTGACTTTGAAGGGGGAGGGAAAAGGATAAGGGGTGATCTGATCCAACAGCTCCTGCTGCAGCAGAGCATCTGTAAAACAAGGGTCAGGAGGGGACTGGAAGTCATGTAACAGGCATGTTTTCATATGCATCTGCTGTGCCTGAAAAGAAAAGAGGTGGGAAAGGAAGAGATCAAATACATGAGGATGAAAAGCAAGTATACCTGAGGAAACAAATGTTCTTAAATAAGTGACTGAACCTGGTACACAGTCGATGGCAAGCATTTGCATTAGTGTCCTTGTTGGTGCGCAGTTCTTTGGGTAAAGGGAGTGTCAGTGTATAAGAATTGCCTGGATTAGTAATTTTTTACGTTTTGTTTGGAGGACTGATCTTACTGGGAAAAAACCAAAAACAAAACAACAACAAAAAAAAACAACACTGCTCCTTTTTCTTTGTAGACTCAAGGCTTAGGAACTGCTCTGAAAATCTTGTTTTCTGAGAAGGAAATACAGAGCCTTCCTGAGAATAGCCCGTCAAAAGGTTTTCAGCTCACACGTCAAGAAATAGTTGCTCTTGTAAATGCCTTTGGAAGGTAAGTTCTTACCATTTGTGTTGTAGAAAAACCATCCAACTTCAGTGTCAGCACTCATATTCTATGAGAAGATGGCGCTGCACAGGTAGCTGTAGCTTTTTAAAGGCTGAATTAGTGATACTGATAAACTTAATGCCATCAAACTGAGTATGTGGAGTGTTGATATATTAGCCTCGGTCATCATTCTGTGTTTGGATCTAATTTATCTTTCTATTTCTGATCTCATAAAGTCCATCTTTTGAGAGCTGCATTTAAGTCTCGTAAACATCCGTAAACATTAGACTTTATGTTCTCCTTTTTGACCATGGACTGCAGCTGTTCTACATTTTGTATTTGTTTTGAATGTGTGTATGTAAAATGTAGTAAAAAGGAAGAAAAGTACTTGGGAAACTTTTTTTAACACTGTCATTTTAGCCCTTAGCCTTTTGGATATTTGCGCATGATGTAACCATTGCTAAAACTTTATCCTATTCAAGTGATGAAATAAATTAACAGCTTTAAAAGATGTATAGAACTTGCTTTGTTCATCATACTAGTTCCTCACATCTTGAATTTAACGATCAGTTCCTGTTTAAAGGAATGTAATAAACATTATTACCTCTGCTTAGAGTTTTTTAGGTGTTTAGTGAAGTCAAGACCATTAAGTGTGTGTATATACAGTTAAATCCCTATAATATATTACATAAATATAATGGCGAGCCAGATCTTTCGAGGGAAAGTAGTATCTTAAGTTTGTTCATCTTTTGGAACACAATTTTTTTTTTGCTAAAAACCAAACAAAAAGCCCCCGTGGAAGGATGGAAGGTGATGATTTGCACTTCTCTTTCACAGTTGACTTACTAACACTGAAGGGTTTTTGTTTTGCAGGCTTTCCACAAGTATAAAAGAGCTGCAGAATTTTAAAGTTTTATTACAACAAACGAGGTAATGAAGGCCTTTGCACAACTCACTAGTGAAGACCATTTACATGGCTGCATTGAGCAGAAGGAACTGATCCTTACAGGACTCACATGAACTGAAAAAAGTAAAATCAAATACCAACTTGAATATTTATGTTAAATCTACGAATGGTTATTAATTAGAGAAGATATTTATGAATGAAATATTATAGTTTTTAAATGTGTAAATTATGCTGATCTGTTTATTTTTAAGTTCTCTGCTCACAGTCTGTTCTACTGAAACTTCATAAATGTTCTTATTTCCTTGCCTTTCTGAGACAGTTGTTTTATATGAAAACATACGTACCTCTCTCCCTGACTTGGCCGGTTCTGAGAGAGGGTGTTTGCCTCTCCCCAGTACTGAGCTTCAGTGTATTCTGAGGATGGGGTTATGCTGATTCTGGCTGTCTGAAAGAAGAAAGGAGGGGGGTGGAAAATAAAACAAAAAAGGAAGTGGGGCTCCTGTTGAGTTCTGCCTTCTCACTGTAATAGGAAACTTATTTAATGGAAATTGACTGAGCAGAGATTGCATTCATACCAAGCTCTGTTGCATCGTGCTGATAGCAATGGTTTTTTTCCTTTCATGCCGCTTTTCACAATTTCCTTTTTCCTTTAAAACAGCTGGGTTGTCTCTGGTTCAGCATAGCTCAAAGTGACTTTTCTGCAGCCCCCTGGCTACCTGCATTTGCTTGGGGGTGCAGTGGTCAGACGGGGAGGTGGTTAGTGGAGCGCTGCTCGCTGGAAAGCCTCAGTCAATCAAATTCAAATCCACCACGTTTTATTTTCTAGTTTGTAATCACAGGTTCTGTTTCCAGAAATGTTTTTTTTGATGTCTGGAATGTTAGAATAGCACATTTCAGTCTTCGAGCTGTGGAAATAAATTTGCTCATTATGAATTATGTTTTACTGCTGTGCTTATAAGGTCAGTGCAAAATGTAACAACTTGTGTTTTTGTACTCACTTTTAAAAAAAGACCTTTTTTAAAAATTCAGCCACACTGACTCTTACCACTGCATACTCTTTATCTATGCAATCCCTAACTGTCTTCTTTAAAAGGATACTCAGTGTAAAAAAACGGGTATGTCAATAACATATCATTCATAAAATAAGAAATTATGCATGTATCATTGTCCACAGATGTCAGTGATAACTTAACCATTGTCCAAACCAGAATCAAGAAACTGATTAGTAGCAACCAAATGTTGGTTTAATTTGAAATGAAGTAATAAATTGTTTTAAACAGCATGTTTCAAAGTGAAATTATGAATGTGGGAAGTGCTGGTACAGCATAGATACATCTCTTGTTTTTAAAACCAGTCTTCAAAAAATAAAGTGCTCTTAAACATTTTTCACCCTACCAGATATTTAGTGCCCTGTTTATATAATTGATTGTCACTGTGTTGGCTTTAATAATGTGGTCTTTTACAGCTGAGATTGTCTGAACGCTGGAACATGCTCTGTGTCCTTTGTTTCCAGACTAGCCTGGAATTTCTACCTGACTGGAAACATGACAGACTATCCTGCTGGCGCTTGCTACTAGAAAGAATACTGTTTTTCAAGGAAGTCAACCCTCCTGAGTGAAACTGGGATAAGAAAAAAAATAGAAGAAAAAAAAAAAAACAACCCCAAAACAAACCACCAGACACCCCCCAAGTTTTGGTGATAGTTTCACAACTTGGCAGTGAACCAGTGGGAAGTTTCTGTTTAAGCCACTAGTTAACGTGGTGTTAGAGAAAGCTGATACCAGTCTTACCTAGCAGCTTCTCTTGCCTGTGGGCACCCATCTGTGTCTGAGCACATCACTGCAGGCTTCCTCTTTCTAGTTAGTGGAGAAGAGCAGGTGATTTCTAGGTGGGTTCATCTGGCTTATTCTGAACTCTGCGTTTGCACCCTGAAGTTCATTTTTCTCCATTAAATTGAAGTAGGAATCTGGGTAACTAGCTCAGATGTGAACAGCTGTGTTTGGCAAAAGAGTTACACCCCAAGTATCTAACTCTTCTGGGTAATTGTATATACTGACATAGCGTAGTTTTCAGATGGCCATTAATTCTTTGCCTTTTGGATTGAGCTGCAAAGGCTAGAACCTGTAGGCTCACTTGTGAGAAGAATGCTGTCTAGTTGGGATTTATCTGTATTGTTATGTATTATAGTGCCTAAAGCTAGAGGCAGGATTTTCTAGTTGAAAAGCAAGTGTTGTCTGTGCTGCTCCAGGAAGGACCTGAATTTCAGAATTGTTTCTTTCCTTTTCCCCCTTGCTTTATGGGGAAAGTGAATTGCTTCCAACCTTATTCTGGAGGTGCAACTTGCTACTTTTTTTTCCACCTCTGCCTGGCTAAAATCTACAGACACTGAAGCAGCACCACGTACTACCATCATGCACTTGCCCATGGGATGGGAATGGTCCTGGACACCTGCTCCTTGCAGCCCTCATTGGCACACTGCAGGCAGTTAATGTTAACAGTTAATGCTCTTGGGTAAGGACATAGAGGTGGGAAGCTTTTCTTATTTTCCTTTTTCATGAAAACACAGAGTGCAACTGACCAGCAAATTCTGTATGTGTGTTAAGTTCTGTTGCATTTGAAGGTACATCTGGCTTGTTGGTCAAACAAGGAAGGCATTTCACTTCACTGTCATTGTAGGAATAGGACATAAGATTTTTCCTGTTACAAATCTAGTTGAAACAATTTTCCTGTCACCATCTTTTTTACTGTATTTGATGTACATTCTGGGACTCTGCTGCCTATGAAGTTTTGCCGTGCAAGTCTGATAGCTTAGTTCTTTATATGTTAAATTTTAGAAACTTACAGATCTGTTTTTATACTAAAGAACAAGGTTAGTTACACTACCCATCACTTGTAAACTATTTCAGATTCCAGCTCCCTATTGGAGATCAGCTTGTCAACATTGTCTGTTGTTCATTTTAAAGTACTTTTCCTTGAACAAATGACCCAATGATTGTAATCCCAGAGGTAGGGAGAAGACAAAGACAAATAACATTTCCTTCTTGCCAAGTCATGAAGGCTTATGTGAAATGGTAAAAAAGGCTTGGTGGAAACCGCATAAGTAGAATGTAGGGCACTGTTGCTGAGCAACTTCCTCTTCAGTGCCTGAGGAGGAAGGTGGGAGTATAGATGCAAACCAGTGAAATAGACTTGTGTAAGCTGGGCTAGGAGGAGTGGTTCCCTGTTTCAGCTGGAGATTTGTGCTGTATGTCATTGTATGTATATGAAATACACTGTGCCACGCTTTCTGGAGTTGCGTTTGAACGGTTGGGTTGCCTTTATCTGACCTTGCTTTGTGCTTTTCTGGAAATGACCTGTAATATGTTGTGAATGACCTAGATGCTTATGTTTACAAAGTAGCAATGGGCAGTTCATCACCTGACAATTCCTCCATATGGCTAGCCTAGGAAAGTACAATATTTATTAAAACCCGAATCAATGTTGGAACTGCTTACTGAGATCTAAACACTTCCCAGTCTTTGCTATGTTTGAATTGATCAAATGCAAATTAAAGTATTTTCTGCTACAGCCTCTTTTTTGTGAATGTAATTTTTGGATTTTCATTTGAAATGGGTTTTATTTTTTACCTTTTAATTTACCTTTCAATTACATGTGGTAGAAATCAGGTAACATAAATTATTTACATGTCAGCCATTTAAGCTTAAGATGATGAGCAGGCTTTTATTCTCACTGTTAATGCCGTTCAGAAAGTGAATGTAACCCATGTGTCTGTTGCTGTTTACAGTGCATTGTGTGTCAGCACATCAGAAATTCATGTCCTAGAAGTATATTTCTGCATAAACATGGCCCAATTCAGCTCTATTTAAGTTCAGTTGTTCTGAGAGGCAAAAAGGCTTATATTGAAATGAAGCTCGGTCTGTTCTGTCCCTTTCTCAGCATAGCTTATAGCATCAATTTTATTAATATTTGTTCTAGTTGGTTCACCCAGTGGGACTCTTCTTGTGAAATTATTTCCCTTACAGGCTTTCTGCTGTGCTCTGTTTCATTCCACATATGCATTTGTAACAAATTATCTCCTTAATAAATGTGATAAACACAGTTCATCCCTGATTCAGGTGGGTAAGTACCTGTTACACAGGTGATGATAATTATAGTGATTTAATTTAAGATCCTACCTTTCCCATTGTTGTTTAAATCTGCTGTGGCTGAGAGTATTTAATTCATTGGTGTGCTTGGTTATACTCTTGCCATTCCACATTTTTGCATACTGGGACACAGAGATCAGGCTTGTTCTAAGCACAGAACTCCCATAATTGATTTTTTTTTTTTAGCTGGGCAGCTCTGTCTGCCATGGAGGAAATGTAATTCTTGCAGACGTTTCTTGCATGACGTTGCCATGCAGTTTTGTACAAACATGATAGTAGAACTCCAAAGCCTTTAATAAAATCGTTGTTCTTCTCCCAGTGCTGTGGCACGTTTTTTAATCTCTAGCTGATCATTTAATTGGCTTGTTTCCTTTAGTGAATATTTGGTAGGAAGTGAAGAACTAATTGGAGCTTTGGAGGGTTTGCAGGATGTGCTCTGCTTCTGCCAGAGGCTTGTTATTTTGGTTTTACCACAGAAATCAAAGATGCTGTGGAAGACTTGTCATGTTAACGTGGCCCTACTGTGCTTTCAGCTTCCAGACAGATGTGATCAGATCTAATCCCCATCTCTTTTTTTTTCCTCTGTATCCTCTGTGAAATGTGTACCTGAATTCTCTACTTCTAGTACTTTCTGAAGTTGAATATGAGGAAAGCATCAAGCCATGCTGCGGGTGTGGAGTACTTCACAGTAGAGAGTACCAGTCAGTACTGGGCGCAGTAAAAAGACCTGGAGTAGGGGTTCCTACTCACCTTAGCAAGCCTAAAAATAATGCTATACACTAAATCTGTGTGCAAATGTCACACATTAGCATGATATTTATCTACTATTTCCACCCCAAACCACCACGCTTATCCCTGAATGTACAAGGCTGAAGCAGGGCTTGGCTGACATTTTGCTAGTTATGCAGAATTTATCCTCTAGGTCCATCTGAGGTTTTTCTACTTTATGTATTCCTGGTGCTTGGCCTATTCCCAGACTGTGCTTCCTAGGTCTTTAATACATAACTAAGTACTGTTACATGTATTCTAGCTTGGTATTTGGCTTACTCTTCTACATAATATACCTAGAGCTGATTGACAGAGATGATCACACAGCTAACTTTTCAAACATATGAATTTTTAGCCTGCTTTGCTCTTCACAATGCCCCAGCAGAGCAGATGCCTGTCCCTGTGCTCTGAGACTGGCCCTACAGCTGCTGAGAAGATAACAATTGTCTTAAACAAATTTCATGTGTTTTGGGATGGTAACTAGAGTTTTGATAACCTTTAGCCTCCAGCCAGCTGGCCACATGGAGTAAGCAGTGATGATCCAAAGAGTAAATTGTGCTCTGAGAATGTAGCAGTAAGTTGAAAAGACAGTCTTTAATCAGATTGATGCTTTTCCTGTACAGGCTTTCATGTGCATGTAAGAATCACCACTGTCACGTGTCTGAAAACCAATTCAGCTGCTTGCATTATATTTACCATAATCATGTATTTCTAACCTAATATACAGTGTAAAAATAAAAATACTTAGAAAATAATTATGCCATTTCACTTCATGAAATCTGCTCTTTTAAAATGAGCATAAAATGATTAAATTATGTGCTCTAACAACTCTATTCACAGCCAAAAATACTGTGGCTTAGAACAAGGTATTAATTAGAACAGTCTTCAAAGTTTAAATCATTAGCTTATACTTTTCCTTTAGCTATGGAAAGCTTGTGGCGAAGACAAGTTCTTCATTTATCTGTGCTTAGGAACACTTCTAAAAATGAAAAGGTGAAGAAAAATTGCTAAGCTTTGTTTTGCAGAACACTTGTTTTAATATTGGAATGTCCTGGGACGCTGTAGTTGGTTGAAGTTATATAGGGCTTGGCCGGTCTGTATCCAGGGCTGGATCATGTTGGAGGGATCCGATGTAAGCCATGAAGCTGTTGTTCTGATGGCCCCAGTCATAGTAGTCTGGAGAGAAGCTGGAAAAGGAAACAGGAGAGTTAGTGACTGGCAGGTTGGTTCTGTAGATACCCTGTTAGGCAATGTGGGGAACATGCAAACACATAGAGGTAGTTCTCACACTGAAGTGCAGAAATAAGGGGTAGGTTGATCAATAACTGCAAATAGTGAATATCCAACTGTACTGAACCATAGTTTGGGCTCAGAGGCAGTGACTACACAATCTTAGGTAAATGAGTGACAAGAACTGCATCTGGGCATGTTAGCTATGGTTAGCTTTCATTTTAAGATGACTGATTAGTCTACTATTACCATAGTGTAAATACAGGAGCAGCGAATGAGTAATGTGACTGAATCTCCTTTTTGGGCAGGAGAGTGTCCTGGTAGTGCTTTTACTTCTCTGTACTGGGTGCTATCATGCTTGCTAGGAACTGCTCCTTCCTGGAAGGGAGTCCTTACCTAAAACTCGTAGCTACACAGAGAAAATTGACTTTTTACCCCATTTCTGGGTTGTGTGGGATTTTGGCAGTTAGGTAGCTTCAAATAAGCTTTCAGCAAGCTGGAAAGTAAATGCCCCCTTCATTTCAGGTGAACCCCAAGGCATTTAGCCATGTTACAGGGCAACCAAAGTTGACAGGCTTCTCGCTTGCCACCATCACAAGCTGCTGCCTGTGCTGTCAAGCTTTTTCCCCCACTCACCCTGAGCAGGGAGACAGCATTTTTTCTAGGTTGCCTTGCTCACACACTTAAAATAATGAATGGCACTTCTTGGGCCACTTCTGGAAGAAACAGAGGGTGAAGCCTGCAGCCCAAAGATCTGACCTGAGTTTTTCAAAAGGTGGCAATACTGTTACAGTTCTTAAAGTATGTTTTCATTCTTGTTCTTTGTGGAGCCCTTGGCTCCGTACAGTCACTCAGTGCTTTCCACTTCAGCTTCCCCCTTTGCTTCCCCCCACCCCCTGGAATTTATGCCACAATTGGAGCTAGACAGTTTACATTAGTCGTCTGCAGTGTGTAAGGGTTCTTCCTCCTCCAGTTTCTGTTACGGGAAGCAAGCGGTTCCCTGGTATACCTCACCTGCCCTGTGCCCCCTGTGGTGCAATATTCCATGCTAGGTCGTCATCACTGTCGTATCTGCGGGGGTTGTCAAAGAAGTAAGATCTGGGACTGAAGCCATGGCTTGGGACCATTCCCGCGTTGGCCTGGGGGAAGGGAAACCTCAGTCAGTATTTGCAACAGATAGATCAACTCCTTGGGGTCTGACTTGTAAAAGACGTCACTGCAGGCTTACCTCCTGGTTTCCAAAGTAAAACTGGCATGTTCATATTTCCTGTAGACCTTTTGCATTCTCTGTTTTTCTCTACCAGCACAGTCATAGTCTACAGATACTAATGGCTTTTCCTTCTGGCCAACAGATACAACCTGTTCCTGAAACCACCCTCTACTCTGCATTTCACTTGGCTGCTGAATTCCTATCCATCCTGGACACTTTGCACTTTCAGCCTGGAGTGAGCAGTAGGGAAGCAGCCGAGGAGCTGCAGGATATGAAATGCCTAAAGAGACTGGGGTTTATTCCCCACATTTGTAACCCTCCCTTCTGGTGCATTACCTCCCTTGCCTCAAGAACTGCTCATGCTGAACTTTGGTACCTGCCTCATGAAGCCACAGCTGGAAAGCCGCTTAGGACCTCTCTGAGCAATTTCAGTATCTACCCTAAGGTGCTGTGAGGATCACATCCCAAGGAAAGGCTCTTTGATAAAACAGGGAATGGGATATACATGTAACTCCTTCATTTACAAAGCATTTTGCTTTTATTTCCCTATGAATCAAAACTGAAAACAAAAAAAAAGAAAAAAGATTCAAAAGCTCGGTCTGATTCTGGAGACAGTGCACAGGGACATACAGGACACCGCTGAGGCTCTTTCACTGATCCACTGCTTCCATCCCCAGGGAACAGGGTTCCCAGCACCCGCAGATAAGCCAGGACATTTTCTCCTTGGCCTTAAGCAGGACAGCATTTTAATCTACCCCTATGCTACTGATGTTAAAGAACTGGCAAAGATGAAATAAAAATAGGTGCACCTCTGCTGTCTTCCCAACTCCAAACTTTGTCTGGCTGAAAGTGTGGCAAGGCAGAAGTCTGCATGCTGCTGTGACCCTGTGTCAGCACCAAAGCAGGCAGAGAGCTCCTTCCAGGCTGAGCGCAGAATGCCACTACTCAAACTTTCTGTTTCTGAAGAGAGAAACTTAACACCAAAGAACAACTATTTCTTGGGGTTGTTCCTTACTAACGAACATTTTCGATTTTCACTGAATGGGAGTGGTTAGGATTTTTAACTAAAAAAGGGTTTGTTTTAATTCTAACCTCGTGTTTTCTGATGAAGCGCTTTCAGCCCCTGAGCCGATTTGATATTTAACCGCGGTAACAACCTGCTGGAGCAGCCTGCTGAGCCGAGGGTCCTGTGGGACTTGGCCTCCCTCTTGTGGCGCACTTGCGCTGAAGTTCACGTTTGCCTTGCTGGAGTCCATTTTTTGCTTCTCTCTAACACTTGTTCCCAGTTTTCCTCTTACCATGCTGCTGTTTAACATAAATATTTTTACTGTGTAGAAAAAAATCCATCTGTGACCTACCCACTAAGACAGGTAACGCCATGCTCTAAAAAAGGTACTCATAAAAGAAATGATATCACTAATTGGCTCTTCTGAACTGTACCGTTATGAATTTGGGCATTTAAGGCTTTCTGCAAATCACAATGCAAAAATATAATGTTACAGCTGTTACTGCAGTGCTGTCTGACTTGTGAGAGAATATGGCCTGTTCGACTCTGTCAGCTCTCATCTGAGTAGATTCAAAGTCTTTATGTGAGCAGCTTTTGGAAAGAAGAGGTTAGGCCACATCCCTTATTTTCATCCTCTTGGGAATCTCTCCCACACTATCCAAACTTGGCCACAGGTCCAGCCTTACTAAGCTGACTTTAAATAACATGACATCTCTCTGGGGTCACTTTTTAGAAGAGCAGCAACACTGGACTGTCCTTTAAAACATTTCTTCTCTTTGCAGTTGTTCTGGCTAACTCCTCAGCAGAAGTGGGGTTGAGATGGTTTTTTGTGATGAACACTGGGGCCCACGAGGTTCCTTTAACTGTGCTATCAGGTATTACATTAGCCTGACTTTATTACTGTCTCTGAAATCTGCATGTGAAAATGAAAACATCCCCTTCTCTAAAAGGTTATTGTATTAATTGCTTCTCTTGCTTGTGAATTTACTGTTCACATCCTTCTTGGGGAATACTATTTTTGGTTTGGCGTACGGAAACAGAGATATTACCTTGGTAATCCTAGTGCAGGGCTGATATTCCCCATGTGCCTCTCAACCAATATATCCTATGCTAGCCTGGAGACATTGCCTACAGCTATAAAAACATGCTTGTCTATTAACTACCTAAATATTAAGGATACTCACAGGAAATTATCCTTCCACCTCACACTTTAATCTCTGCTCAGCTGAAATAGCAGACAAATATGACAGCAAGTGTTTATTACGGCTATTGGTCTTTGAAATGGAAACAGATACAAGGCTGAAAGAATTCAATCTTTTATTTCATAGATGCTTTTGAGCAGTCAGCACACATCCATTTTCACTGCTGTGTGGTGAAAGATCCCAAGTTTGGATAATAAACTAACTCCTTTTCTACTGACTCCAGTAAAGTACTGTATTAACTCAAGGGGAAGATGTCCCTACATTTAAGAAGGCTTCTGATTTTTAAGGTAAACTGCCTGAGAACCAACCACCTTGTCTTCCTTCTGGGTAGACAGGATGAGTTTCTTTTATGGGGAGTTAGTATAAGGAAGCGGGATGTTTGAGTTGCTTTTATTCTGCCAAGGCCGCATTGAAAAAAAGAAGTCAAAAATGTACAGAAGCAAAAGCTCCTTCAGCAGCTGAGTCTCCAGACCTGCCTGGACACCACACTAACAAATACACTAACAAATTCCACTTACCAGATCTTTTGTAGGGTTTCGAACACGGAAGAAATACACAACCAAGGAAGTAGGCAAGAGCTCCCAGATGAAAAGGATCACTCCGAACACTATGTAACCTGCATCTCCCAACTGACATTTGAGATCTGCCTGTTGAAAAGTCAGAGAGAAAAGTGTTTAAAAAAATAAAGACGGCAGCTTATTTAAAGGTGCAGGAGCAACACGTCTTCTTATGAAGATTTGTATTTAAGTGGCCTAACTGCTGGACAACATGGCCAGAAATTCCATTCAGTAAAGCCAGATTAACCTGGCTAATGATTAAAGGCATACTAAAAAAATCAATACACTGTCTCATTGGGTACATCCCTTTCCTTCTACCTTCCTTTGTCCCTCCTCCTCCTCTTGCTATCTTGAACAAAATCAAAGTTTACTGGAGGGGTCTTCCCATTCTAAGAGCCTGACAAGCAACCATTTGATCAAGCAATCAAATCCAGGTAATCAAAAGTTAGTTTTCCAGTCTTTTCCAGCTGGGAATAATACATAAAGAGACAATCCATGCCCAGGTCTTCAAGGGCATTGCTGGCAATCTTGCTTTTAAAAATGAAGGCTGGTATCCCTTCAAATTGGTGCACACTGTTAGCTTCAATGATCATGTTATTACTCTGGCATTAGCTTTGAACTTCTCTCTAGGTTTCCCCTCCACCATTCACCATAGTTGCAGAGGGAAAATCTGGTCCTTTTCTGTGTTGTGTACAGAAGGGAAAAGGGTATGTTTCTGACAGTGACCTGAGGCAGTAGCACAGTACAAATCTTGGGCTATACTTTCAAAAGTGACTTTTGATTCTGGTACCAAATTGAATACTTGCTCCTTAGTTTCAGTCCCTTTACACATGGCTCAAATAATTTACCCCAAAATCAAGGCAACAAGTCAGACCAGATGCTCAAAAATCAGTAGCAGTGACCTAAGGCCTAAAGCATTCCAGTGAGCTCCCTATGAACAATCTCTGCTTCCATGGGGAAATGTGACAAATATTCTGACCATAAAGTTCCAGCCCCTGTTATTCCAGACTATAGGAGTCAGCACAAGAAGTGGCCCCAGCAGGGGCTCAGCAGGAGCAGAGGCCCCAACAACAAGAGAGCAAATGTTTGATTCTGGAAATAAGTCCCAATCTAGTGCCCTTCTGCCTGAACCTGTGTGTTCTAGTGACACAGTGTGAGAACACCTTGCTCCACTCCGCTTCTCCGCACCACAGCAGGGTTGATTCCTGGCCCTTTAACAGCCCCTTCTCAACTAACTCATAATGAAGTCTCTGGGCAATCCACTTACTTCTCATCTACAGTTTTATCTACTGCTCAACATAAAACTGTTGATGGCTCCAGGTTTGCTTGGCCACCCTGGCAACACAATGCCCTTGGGAGGCTGGGAACGCTGCTTATGGAATGCAGGGGCTTGCTGAGAGGGTGAGGAGACATCGAATGTCTGGGAACTTGAGGCCAAAAAATACATACTCATGGTTCAAACCCAGGCCTGCCATTCTGCCTAGCTTTGACAGAGCTGGAAGACTATTCGGATCTAACCACACTCTTCCAAACAGAGAACAGAGCTGGATGCCCAAGTTTCATAAAATTCAAAGAAGAATCCCCTGCTATTATTTCCTTCAGTGCTTTTATCACTGTTAGCTTGCAAGCTGCATTGCCACTTGCAACTAAAGGTTGGGAAGAATCTTAGCCTTATCCTCAGACTACAGAAGCTGTCAAGCTAATGACAGAATTAAAATAAATAACTCCACAGCCCTGGATGCCAATGGGAGATTTGATGCTGACTTCAAAGCAGAGCATTTCAGAGGAATCAGGTGCTGGTTTTCTGCTTCTCCAAGTACAGAACAGTCTTTCTAATGGACAAAATAACTGTTTGGTTTAATAAAAGACACCTTTTTTTAACCAAAAATTCAAGCTAGAGAGATAAAAGATTGGAGGTTTTTAAATTATTATTATTTGCCTAGTGGGTACCTCTTTCTTTAAGCACTGAGGGTGGGTTTTTTAACTCCTTAAACTGAAATTACCAGAAATTTGTATTTCTAGAGCAAAACAATCTTAGTGCATCGAATAAAAGAAAAAAAAAATTTTTAATATATTAATTCCTCTTTTGATAGCATTTAGGAAATTCATCACATAGAGAATG
This sequence comes from Psittacus erithacus, assembly GCA_009867235.2. NCBI lineage: Eukaryota > Metazoa > Chordata > Aves > Psittaciformes > Psittacidae > Psittacus > Psittacus erithacus. The sequence goes on along the minus strand of WYDI02033396.1, from coordinate 9,368 downwards.
AGTTTTTCATTATCAAACATTTTCATACTTGCCTGATCTGACACGTTGTACCAATCATAATCAAAAGAGTTGACTTTCTTGGTTTGGGAGAATGATAAGATGAACAAGTTGTAACAGGCTCGCGAGGTATAAAGTAGTATAACAGTCACTCCTATACTTGTCACCTGACAGACAGATGAGCCCTGGAAGAGATTTAAGCACAAGTTATTATTCATAAGGGAAGCTGAGAAGAACATTGCTTTGCATGGACTTCAGGGGTTGTCAGGCAACTGTCTGTCTAACACAACTGACTTCTCCTTCTTTGATCAGCACATTCTACACTATGTATTTTCCTATATTTTATCAGAAGAGTGGTTTCCAGGCAATAGCAGCAGTTCCAGCCCTTACAAAGATGGGATGTGATTAATTCCTACAACTTCCTGTCCACATGCTGTTTTCAGAGCAATGAAAACACATAAGAAATACACAGTATCAGATGGAACAAGAGAATTCAGCCCCAACTCTCCATTAGCTATAGAGCATCCTGTATCACATGTTGGCTTGTTAGCATGATGCAACTTTGCATCTTCTTACAAGTGCTTGCTATGCACCTATTTCCTAAGTATCAAGCCAATGGCAAAAGTCAGCAGTTAAACACAATACAGGCAGGAACAGAACATCCTGCCTTGCCTAATGTCAACACAGAGGAGACAAAGTGGAAGCATGGTCTACGGGCAGAGTGACCATGGCAGGGCAGCCTGTGAGTGGGAGCTTGCGCACAAGGAGAAGAATGAGACTACAAAGTGTGAAATCACAATGGTTCCTAAGCCCTGAGAGAAAAACAGAGGACCCTGCAGCTCTGCCAACCCAGTTCCTCAGCCTGCATTTCCTGGTGTCAGTAAGAAGGAGCTCAGGAGTAGTCAGAAAAGCCTGCAGAAAACCAGCTTGCCTGTTTTCCCAGCAAAATAATATCAGTTCAGGGGACAGCCAGGCTTAGGAGCATTACAAAATCTCCAGTACAGTCAACTTCCCTGACTGAATTCCTGCTTACAACCCACTGGAACTACCACTCTTCACCAGACTATGTCCTGCAGCCGCATCAGGAGTGAGCCAAGAGCCTGCTGCTATACAGGAATTGAAGCCAGACCCATAGTAAGCAGTGGGGAAAGCTGTGGCAAGACCAGCAAGCAGGAAGTGCCACAAAGAGGAGATGTTTGTTAGGCACTTCTCTGTTCTTCTTTGGTATTAGCAAGCCAGTGTTGCTGTCATGGAAACTGGAGGTGAGGGAGCAGAGAGAAGGTGCTGACAGGCACATACCGTATCACAGCTCAGCGGCATTCACAGACTGGTGATTGCAGAAGTGAAGAGCAGAATGGGATTGGTATTTCCCTATTGAGGTTTCCCAACATAGCTGCCATTCTTTAATAGTACATAGTTAAATATGCTAGAGATTCAACAAACTTCAACCCCAACAAATACAAAAAAAGGGGCAAAAGTGTCCTGGTTTTGCTGCCAGTCAAATCAGTTTAGTGGCTTGGAGAAGGGAGAGTGCAGCAGCAAAAATAAAGCCAGAGGAACCCTTTGTCATTTACAAGCCTCTACAGAAAAGATGGGTCGCCCCAATCTGGTAGCGTGTCCCACTATATGATGCTTCCAGCCAGCCCAGAACTGGCCCAGGTGGGAACCAAAGGGCACCCCCTTGGTGCTGTCATAGCCGTGGTGCAGAGATCCAGGCCAGACTCCCATGCCAGGTCATGGAGGTGAATGTGTTTCCACATGCGATCAGAAGATACACGCCAGCAAACTGGAGATGCAAATAAAAGGCTGCCAGTACTGGTGCCTATCTACATACACTGCAGAGCACACATTATCTCCAGTGCTGCTTCCATTATATCACTGCAGAGGATGGATTCTTCTTCTTTAGCTATTTTTTTTTTTTGGTGCAACAGTAGCAGAGTAAACCAGGATGTGTTTTTTTCACTACCAGCTCCAGCCATCTGTGTCCTTAAGGTATAAGCAGTCAAATTCTACTGGAAGTCCCTGGAGAAACTTCCATTTCAGGTCAGCAGGAAGGAGCAAAGCACTCTTTAATTCTCATTTCCACATTCAAACTCTCATCAGCTGAGCATTCTGACCTTTCCTGTCTGCAACAATGTCAGAGTTTGTTTGGGTTTTGTGAAATAACTTGAAGTAAAGAAGATCAAATTTCCTGCAGGAGGAGGAAACAGAACAAAGTAATCTACCAAAGCCTCCCTCAGGTTCACACTGCTTTGTTAAAGAGATTTACACTTCTGTGATTTGCAGAAGTAGAAAAACTTTTCTTACTAGTAAAAATAATCCATTGCACATGCATGCCCTTTGGTCAGCAAATGAGAGGCTTGAAAGAAAAAAATCAACAAACTAAGCTGTGGTTTTAAATCTTCTATTCAGCCCTGAACTTTCAGTTGTTGTGCAGTATGGTCAGATTTATTAAACCGGAAAAGTACTCTTTTCATCTGATTAAGTAAATGGAGAGAGGAATGTTATTATATGATTTTCTAAATAGCAGCTGAAACTTCCATTTTTTAAAGGTTTGTCATGGTAGTAGTAATGTGCTATTGATTAATCTAATACTTCAAGATTCAAATATCTACCGCAAATGCAAGACCCTTTGAAAAGCCTGTTTCAGTACTTATATATGTAAACCATCTTTACTGATTTCATAATAAACACTGCATACTTACGTGATGCCACCCAGCACCTTGACCACTGAATGTGTGCAAAGCTGTAAACCTAACCATATTTCTTTAAAAAACACTTTGTAGTGTAATAGAAGAAATTTTTTCCCTTTCTCCCCACTTGGCTAAATTATACTATATTCAGCCTTTTAAAACACATTCTCCTTATCTATAGGACTGTATGCAAATGTGTACAGGGAGATTCTTCTGTCTGGTTTATCTTCAGCATGCTGTTACCTTAAACAGTTAATCAGTCAATAATTTAACAAGCTGAAGAATCCCAAAGTATAGACCTCTTCTATGTGGCAGTACTGAAATGGAGTGGTCTTCAGACAGGGACCTTAAGAAAGCAGTATCCACTTGAAAGCAGTTGTAAAAAACTCCAGCCAGTCAGATCTGTAAAGCCTGCCTAAAAAAATACATATTCGGAGGCCACTGGTGTTGGCCAAAAGCACCCTTACTGCCACTTAGTATTTAATTCATATATTGACCTACATTGTGAGCCAAGTGCAAGCTTTGAAGTTTAAGGCCTCCAGCTCTCAGGTGATCTAAAGAACTGCATGGCTTTATCTTGCACTGCCCTTGTCTCTGAGAAGGTACTTTAAAAGAACTGAAAATGTACCTTACCTTGGACTCCAAGTAAATGTTGGCTAAAGACATCTTGGAAATCTTATACAGGCAGATGGAGAGTGAAACAGCGCACAGCACAAACAACGTGTCATTAATTGCCACCCGGACAGAGACAATGATTTTTCTCTCTGAATTCTGTGTCCTCACCAATACTGCACATGTTAAATTCACCAAGAGGAAGAGGAGACTTATGAAAAGAGAAGCCAGGTAGAGGGGTAACCTGGGAGAGTGAGGAGAAAACAGTTTTAGCAACATTGTTCAGCAAGTGTATGTAATGAGATGGAAGTAGCGCCTTTGGGCTGCTGCAGCTGACAGAGTGACCAGCAGCATATATCCAAATCAAAGTGCTCCAGATTTCTGGAGAGGTTAACTTAGCTCATGTCAAACCTGTTTTTATAGTTACACAACAAGCTGCAAGTAAAAACACTAATATCAAGCAGCAAAACATGTAAGACTGCAGCAGAAATACAACAGCACCGTTCTTAAAAACTACTTAAAATACACATGTACTTTCTTAGAGCATGCACTTCATACACAGCAAAACCCTCTAACTACTACACACTGACATGAGAAACCTTGCAAAAGGCGGAGTTGCCTGGAATGGACTGGGCTTGACCCTGGGTTTGCTACATAAAAACTTTCATGAGAAGCATCACTGACTGATGTTTGCCATGAGATTTCATATTAAATTAGGGAAGCGTCTAGCAGTAGGAAAAATGTCTGAGTTAATGGTTCCCCAGCATCTTCATCCCTTTTCCTAAATAACCTGGTCATAGGCAACTTCTTGAAAGAAACATCAAGAAAGTCAAATATGCACATTGATTCTGGGCTGGCATGTTGCCATCTGTGCCAAGCAGAAGGTGTATTTGCACAACCACAGGAGCAGAGCTGGAACTGAAATGTGACAGACACCCAGAAGCTGGACTGGTTGTCTCCATCTGTTTTTCTCACCTACTCAGCCCTGATACCTGCAATATAAGCATACCACATACTCAAAGAAAGCTGCTTCTAATTCCTCTCTACTCCTACACACAGCTGTGAAGCTTTCCACTAAAAAAAAGGGCATGACTCCAGGTCAGGTGTTCGCTTACTTCATTGTCATGGCAATTGCTAATAAGAGTCGTAACTTGCAGACACTGAACAAGAGGTTTTGGCCACAGCTTTTGTGCCTGCTGGAAACTTTGATTTGGCTGACAACAAACACCCAGACTGTCTCTGAGGAATCCAGTTCTGATTGTTTAAGAATACTTGACCCAATGGTGGCCTTTTTCTTTCACACATTCATATCCTTTTAGGATAGCATCAATGCAGCCATAAAGCTGAAGCACAGCTGGCTTCCTTTCAGAGGGCAAGAAAGAAAGGGGTGTATCTTTGAGACCTTTTAAATGTGTAATGAACAGGGAGAACTGAAAGCCCAAAAGTCCCTGCTTGTGAATCAGTGCCCTTTCCAGCTATATCTGGCAGTGAATGAAGATGCTGTCTTTTCCTTGTCAGCCATGGAAATTCCCTCTCAGGCAGAAGACTGTGCTCATTTTTAATCTTCCAGGGCAGGGCTCTGTTTTTAGGATTAGAAGCTAGAGATAGTTCTTTTAAACCTCACAGTGTAATGCAGGAAGCACTGCAGTCCTGAAGCTCCTCTCACACAGCTTCCTCTGGAGAATGCAGTTCCCAGTTGTAGTGGTTGTACCTTTACAGCTTTTATTAATATCTCAAAAGTGGTGGCCATGTGTCTTTCCTTTCTTCCCCTCCCAAAGTCTGTTTAATAGTCTCATCTCTGCTCCACTATTATGGTGCAGGTAAAATACTCCTGTGGGGTTTAGGCTTACAAGGAAACGTATGCTCTCACACACTGTACCTGCTTGCTGGACAGTAAGTACATGCTCTCTTTTTGCCCATCTTAGTCAGAAGGACCTTCTGTTTCAGTGCAGCCTGCCTGCCCTTGGTGCTGGCTTGCCATCAGCAAGGCTTAGAGGCTTCCCTAACCAGCAGGCCAGGCTCCCTCATGGAGTTTTGCAAAAAAAAGAAGCATTGTCATGCTTTCATGCCCACACACTCTGTATGTGCCAGAGTGAGCTGCCATGGCCAGTCAGTGGTGCAGCTCTTCACATAATGATCTTCCAACTCCATTATTAACATGATGTGGCTGGGAAAATGGCTGCATGTTTTGACAATAGGAGTGTTGTTGCTGAACTTCTGAATAAGCACTGATAGAGATGCAGGCTGTGTCTCAGGGCAGTTTTAAGGTCTCTATAGCTGCAGAAAGTATTCCCAAATTAAAAGCAGAATCTCAACTACAAGGGCACCAACAAGGCATGAATAAGCATGTGGGATTTTTTTAGAAAATAGAAAAGCTGAGCAGGAAAGCTGCTTCCAGATTGCACCAGTGACTGCTCAAAACTCATTGTGCCTAAACCCCACTTCAGGGCTAGTCTCTTCAAAGGAGCTGTGTGTAATCCAGCTTGGCCAGGGAAGGCATGTGCCAGGGTGTTTTGTTCTTTCTGAGTTGGGCTGGATGCACACCTACATTTTAATTTGAGCTTAAAATCACACTTCAGATCAATGCAGTGAGCATTGCCTTGTTTAACAGGAAAATCTGTTTGAAACTACTGCATTTTATATGTGGTTTCCTCAAAACCCATACAGGGTCTGAGGCTTGTGTGTAACAAGGCATGCACACACAGCACAGCAAACCTTATCGAGACCCAGTGACTGTGAGAAGTCCCCAAGCTTAGGGAGATGTGCAGAAGGGCTGTTTAAATATAAAGTTGGACTTGGCACAGGTTTCACCTAGAGGTCTTCTATCACAGTGACTAACACCATGGAGGCTGTGCTGAGCAAAGTTTACTCAACATTCTGGATAGGATTTTATCCGGTTTTGCTCTATCTGAAATTACTGTGATTTCCACCAATACATACAGCAGTCCTACCCCTCTGTTTCCCTGTTATGTGGCCATTATCTATTGCAGAAATGCCAATACCAGGCAATAAGTTCTGACTCTTTTTAAAGGAAATGGGGGAAAATCCCAAAAGTGAATATTCAGCTATGAAGAAAGACCAAATTCAGTACGTGCAGAATCCAGCTCCTGTCTGTATGCCATCCATCTTTCTATCATCCATCTCTCCATCAGGATTTGAGCAACATTAAAGATGTCCTTGCCCATGGGATGGGGGGTTGGACTGGGTGATCTTTAAAGGTCCCTTCCAACCCAAACAACTCTGTGAGTCTGTGATCATTCACTAGCCTGTTATAATTAAGATTCAGGACCTCAGCTGTGGATGTGCATGTATTATACCACTTCAATGGCCCTGTGTAAGATAGGAAACAAGGTCAGCTTTATTTATATGGCTCTTTCACACAGGCTAAACTCCTTCATGCTAAGAGATCTAGACATTAAAACAAAATACTACTGAAGTCCCTTACCAACAGACCTAAATAAGAAAGAAAAGGCTAGACCAGATACAAGAGTGATCTGTGCTAGAAATGCAGTAGGAAATAGTCAGGGTGGACATGGAGGTGTAGTGGGAAGGGTAATCTGCGCATAAGTAATTTCACTCACAGTACTTAAGTATCTGGGAATGGAAATGCTGCAAGAACTTCATGCAGGGTGCTAATGTGGTCACTTTATAGGCAGTGACTAAATATCACAAACTCCCTTTGCTGGAATAAAGGTATTTTCAAGCATTTTTCAGGAATAAAGCCTTGCCAGAAACATCAGTAACAGATGGGCTTCAAAGCTTCTATCTCTCATCTCTAAAGCTAGCCAAGAACATGTTCACAGACCTGCCCTATACCACCCTGACTTGCAGCCCAGGCCTTGCGCAAAGCCCTCCTCTTGCCTACGTGTACCACCAGGGGCAGGCACCCTTGCACTGGGGGCTGGCTGGGGACCTAGCCAGTATATGCTGTGCTTGTCTGGCAGCCATACTCCCGGATTTCCTTCCCACAGAAAGCAGAGTGCAAAGGGTAGGGTGAATGTATTCATATACCACAGTGTTTACCAGACAGCATCCATCTCTTGACCCTTGTGGTTTGGAATGTGGCCAAGGTACACACACAGACCCACTAACTTGAAAGCATTCCTGAGGCCACCAAAATAGATGCAGCCTCTCTGTTCCCATCCTGATAATTTCTGCATCGACTGTGGTTCAGCATGGAGCCCACACCTCTCAGTCAGCCATCACCCCGCGTGTCTCACACCCTCACCAAGCACAGCCCACCCCAAGCCTACTCTGACCATTCTGCCTTTCTACTGAACACAGCTTCGGGAGCGCCAGCTCCAGGGGATCCCCTCTCCAGCTGTATCAAATCCCACGTGGATAACAAAGTTTCCAGGGCAAGGACAATGTTAATATTTGACTTGTTGATACAGTGCTATGTTCTCCTAACAGTAAGCAAGTAACAGGTCAGATTTCAGTTTCAAATTACTCTCTTTTCCCATCCTGAATTCAGATTGTAAATCCTTTCTTTAGAATGGAGACAACCTCTCTCTCTTCCGCCCATCTAAACATCGCCCAACTGAGGCTTTTAGCCATTGCCACAATAAACATTAATGCATTGAGCTCCTCCTCAGCTTTATGGACATTACTGCCCTATGGGGATCTGTCAAGTGGTTCCTGACAAGTTCTCCTGCTCAACAAGATCCCAAACAAATATCTCCATCTAAATGCAAAGTTATGATAACCTCAATCCTATGGAGTCAGAGGAGATTATTTGTGAGCTCTCAAACACAACATCAAGTTGAATTCATTTTGTCTTGCTCTTTCCCTTCAAAAGTCTTCTCTCACCTTCCCAAAACTTTTGAGTCTTTTATTACCACTGACCTCACAGTTTAACACATACCCAGTCCCACTCATTCCTGTCAAAATAAATATATCACTCTGCTACCTTTACCAAAGCACTGGATCTGAATTCACCCAGCAATACTTATATTAAGAATGTGTAAACTAATCACCAGGGTCCGTGTCTTCTGCTTGCATTTGAAATGTTAACCTCTGAAATAAGTGAATATTTAAAAATGGTTCTTGTGTTGAGAAATGACACAAACTTCTAAATGTCATAGGAAGAAGCTGGCCTCAGAACCACCATCATAAAAGACTGGTATATAAATACGAATAGCTGAGATACGAGTGCCACAAATTATAAAAGATACAGTGTTTCTCAAAAAGCATGCCTACTCTTCTCTAGCACATTAAATGTTTGCATGGTTCTTACCTGTATTTCAGTAGCTCTGGGGAATATTTTGACTTAGCTTTGAAAATCACCTGCAAACCAGAAAAATATTGCATCAAACACAGGATATACATAAGGAAAGACACTGTGATCTGCAGGAATCCTGTCTCACAGGTCACAAGAAAGGCAATGATAGGTTTCATTACATGAGATTTACATTTATTGCTTATCCATGGCAGGCAAGCTCTAAGCAAGTATTAAAATCACTCAGCAGGCTATCATGATATGCTTGTACACAAATGGTCTACCCCATTATTTTCCTTACTTTGCCTTGGGACTAAGAACCTAGATAGGAGGGTTCACTAGATGACCAGTGCAAGTACAATCATAGAGGCAAGTAATTATTAAGCTCTTATATGACCTAACAGCATATGTGTCTCATGTAGATGCGCTTATACCAGCATATTGCGTCAGATGCCCTGTACCCATGAAAAGCCCATCATAGTACCCTGGCATGCAGTTGGATATACAAGCGTTCGACACTGTTCTGTGTGACATCCTTGTCTCTAAATTGGAGAGACATCAATTTGGATAAAGAACTGGCTGGATGGCCTTACTCAAAGAGTTGTGGTCAATGGCTCAATGTCCAGCTGGAGACCAGTAACGAGCGGTGTCCCTCAGGGATCGATGTTGAGACTGGTCTTGTTCAGCATCTTTGTGGGTGACATGGATGGTGGGATTGAGTGCGCCCTCAGCAAGTTTGCTGATGACACCAAGCTGTGTGGTTTGGTTGACACACTGGAGGGAAGGAATGCCATCCAGAGGGACCTTGACACGCTTGTGAGGTGGGCTGATGCCAACCTCATGAAGTT